>JAQFZF010002928.1:0-11857 GCA_034695365.1 Enchytraeus norvegicus
CAACCGCGAAAAGTCTTTTCTGTGGCAGCGGCTGTCCATGGCAATTCAACGCTACAACGCTATATGCTTCCGCGGCATTTTCAGCGACATGGCATTCCAGAGTGCAAGAGATTAATTTTAAATGCTTTTTTAAAAATCTATACTTCTTTTTCAACGTATTAAAATCAATTTTATCTTATTTTTTAGCCCAGGGTCGTTTACAACCCAGGGCAATTAAAAAAATAATAAATATAGTAATAATAAACTTTTTATCTTCTTTTTTTAGCCCAGGTCGGTTATCACCCAGGGCATTTTAAAAAAAGTAATAATAATAAGATGACGTCCCTGACATCCTTGTACGAAGAGCGCTAAACTTATATTGTTATTATTATTATTATATATATATATTTTTTTATTGCCCTGGGTTGTAAACGACCCTGGGCTAAAAAATATGATAAAATTGATTTTAATACGTTAAAATAGAAGTATAGATTTTTAAAAAGCATTTAAAATTAATCTCTTGTACTCTGGAGTAAAGAATTAATTTAATCTCTTAAAATTAAATAAAATTAATCTCTTGTACACTTGTACTCTTTTATAAATTAATATCTTTTTATCATAAAATCATTTTCTGCCAATTATTATTTATCATATTGCACTGCATTCTATGTATTACTTCTTCTGTGTAATGATGTTATTATTTTAAATATTAAAGTATGTAATAAATAAAACAATAACAACTGAAATTTAACATCAATTTTATAGGTTCATAATGTCATTTTATTTTCACAACTTCTAAACATATTATCATGATTTCAATCAGGTGTTTCCCTGATTATTTTGAGAGTTCTTTAACGAAGGACTCACATTACAAGTGGCAACTCAGATTGATAGCCTACATATTTATTGTTGATTCAATATCATAATGTACCATAATTTCTTATTACTGTTATTTTGAGTATGGTTACTTCATTTCATTCAATCAATCAATCAGAAGCTTTTATATAGCGCACTCTTAACTAAGTCTCAGGAGCTCTTTTAACAGTGAAGGGCAGAGAAGCCTAGCCTGCCATATGCCACAAATGCTGTAGCATGACCTCTTCTAATCTGGAATTTGAGCAACCAAAGGTTCAAGTACACAATATTGGCATAGACTACGCTGCCCTTCACTGCAGCATCTGCGTTTGTCGCATCTTACAATATGTGCAGTTTTCGGTTGGTCTAAATTCTCAAGTTTCCAGGAACCAACATAGGAAAATTTAATACTATCTATATGAAGTAACTCTGTATTCCGCAGGTCTAACGTTTATTGTATAGATTTTTTGTATAATTGGATTGTAAAGAGCGAGTCTAGCAACCTCACTGTCAAATTAATGATTATGTTGCCTGTGTTCTGCAATCGCTCGGGGTCGGGATCAGTTCCGAGCCTACGTTCGGTAACGAATATGGCACACAACCTCAACCTACAACCTATGTAATGTGTGAATGCAATTATCTTGTAAAAATGCAGAGATGCCTTGGCATCATATGCTAAATTAAACATTAAATATTAATGTTGTTTACTGCTGTAGACTCAGCTTGACATAGACCATGTTCATGTAAAGACTCTGATAGATGCAGACCTTAGCAAGCCTGCAGGAATACACGAGTGTACAGTGGCCTCTAAAGCTCTTCTCAAGTGCACAGCCACTGAAATACATCCCGGTAAGTTTTCAATTTACTGCATACTATGGCCATGTTGGATATAGTCTGTAACACGGTTGCTCGATTAGCAGGATTTAACGGTTCGAGTCCCAGCCGGGTCTGTCTCTGGCAGTATGTTAGGCTTCTATATATTGAATCGTTGATGTATATTATTTGCTTTTGCGTACCCTGTGTACTGTGTGTTTGTAATTATCTTGTAAATATATAGGTGCCTTGGCATGATATACATAATACCACATTATATATTAAGCATCATAGGATTCAGAATCGTAATACATAAGGAGGAGTATGTTCACAGATTATTCGAGATGAACTATTATGGTCAGAGATCTTACTAATTTGTGGTAGTTTCTCTCTCTCTTTAGTGTAAAGCCAAATGGCAGGTCCAAGGTACATATTCTGAAACACAGTCCGCTATTGCGCTCACTAATGAGCATCAATCGATCATCAAGTTGATCCCATCAAAAAGGCCAAGCGCTAACCACACCCAAAATGTAACCTTTTTACTTGGGAATATATATTCTGACTTTCGAGGTGGTTTCCCATTTCCTTGCTCGGTATGAAAATATATGCGTTAGTCGTTCGTCGTTAGTAGACTTAGTAGTCGTCGTCGTTTAGTCGTTAGTCATTAGTCGTTGGTCGTCGTTAGTCATCGTCGTCGTTAGTAGTCGTTAGTCGTTGGTAGACTTTTACGAAACATGTGCAGTTTTCAGTTAGTCAATTCTCGAGTTTCCCGGATCCAACACGGGTTAGCGGTAGTTTAACAATTCAAATACTGATGAACTGTTTTATTTATTTTGTGTGTTTAGCGCTAGAGAAAATGGCCGCAGTGAAGGAGCAGAAGAAAAGATTTATACAGCTTAAATCAACATTCGCTAAACGTCTCTCACACCATCTCAACAACCTCTTCATCCATCAAGTAATGATTTATCAATAATAATAAAGGTGTGAATAATCAATATGACATTCGCTAAACATCTCTCTCACCATCTATGTATGTTTTGCTTGCAGAATGTTAGCAGCTCAGACTTTCGAATATGACGTCCGGGGTTCAACTCCCAGTAGAGCCGATCAGAGAGTATATATATCTCGGACGTACAAGTGGGATCGTTGATCGCTGCATAGCGTGCAAGATTGGTCTTAAACAAGCATCTGATGCTGACTCACTCAATATCTTATTATTATTATTATCTCCACCTTATCTTCATTCATCAGGTTATGTACCCGTGTTGGATCCTGGAAATTTGAGAATAGACCAACTGAAAATTGCACATGTTTCGTAAAAGCTGACTAATGCAGATCTTTTCATACTGAGGAAGGCAACGGAAAACCACCTCAGAAGTCAGAATTTATATTCCCAAGAAAAAAGGTTGCATTTTGGGTGTGGTAAAGCCTTTTTGATGGGATCAACTTGATGATCGATGGAGTGCTCATTAGTGAGCGGGATAGCAGATTGTACATCAGAATTTGTACCTTGGACGTGCCATTTGACTGTGCACTAGAGATTGATATAGATCAGGTTATGCTTTATCAATATACATGTAGGTGCGATTAATATTTGCTGTATTAATATTTTTAACCTTTGAGCTATATGCCTGAGCCAGTGACGCATTGTTTAAGTGACTTGATCATGTTTCTATAGATTCTCGGTTCTAATCCTAGGGCTTATCCATCGCCGATGTAGCCTTCGGGCTACAAAACTAACGTTTTATTCGACTTCGTCTGTTTTTGTTTATGATTCACTGAATATATGTGTCTGTTCCTGATGTCGTCAAATGATGAAACTGACGTTAACTTTTCATTTATTTATTGATTGATTGATATTTGGCAGGTCAATGAGCTAGGCAGTCATCAGGTGATGAAACGGATGTTAACTATTTCATTGATTGATTGATTGATATTTGACAGGTCAATGAGCTAGGCAGTCATCAGATGTTGAAATGGATGTTAACTATTCCATTGATTGATTGATTGATTGATATTTGATAGGTCAATGAGCTAGGCAGTCATCAGATGATGAAATGGATGTTAACTATTACATTGATTGATTGATTGATATTTGACAGGTCAATGAGCTAGTTAGTCAGCAGATGGTGAAATGGATGTTAACTATTTCATTGATTGTTTGATTGATATTTGACAGGTCAATGAGCTAGGCAGTCATCAGATGATGAAACGGATGTTAACTATTTCATTGATTGATTGATTGATATTTGACAGGGCAACGAATTAGGTGGGGCAACACTCACGCTGAATGCACAGGAACTAAAGCTGCCCCAACATACTTCCTGTCACCGCGACCTCCTTCCTTATGCTGACCTGATGAACTGGTTGAAGGTGGTTGATAATGACAGCTATCTCAAACTGAGAAAGGTTATTAAGCTGTCCTAATACATTTATCGTCTCTTTCCTCATCCAAAGGTGATGTCAGAAAAATGTCTTATTTTTGTATTATATTGTATTATTTCCACCTATTGTATTGCTTTGTGTAGTATTGTATAGTATGTACTATGTAGTAGTTTCATTGGATTGTATTTGATTGCAGGTTTATACTACTAATCTCAACAAGCCCTATGACAGAGAGATCAATTCATTCATGGAGTCCATCAGACTGAGCGTAAACTTCGCTAAAGCTGAGAAAAGAGGTATCTAATTCACGTATCTAATTCACTAGTAATAATAACAATATTATAATCCTATGATCCTATAACAAAAGTCTAATTATAGGATCATAGTACAAACTAATTTTGAACAATTGTAACAACGAGAAAAACTGCATAATATCTTGAGAAACTCCATATTCTCTCTATAATTATACTTCAGCATATGATATAACGCTTAACTATAGGGTATACAGGCACGCTGTTTAATGTTAGTAGTTTTTTGGTTTATTTTGATTTGATAGTTGTTTTTTCTTGCATTCCTTGCCTGTGCACTAATTGTTTTTTTTTTGCCCAAGTGGCGTAATAAAGATAAATATAATTATACAGGCTTCACGTCCGTTTCCTTATCAATGTTACGTCATCGTTGCACTTATATTAGTTTTCACGCCAGATGGCGAGATAGCCGGGATTTATTTCCAAATTCGGTCACCTAGCGCAGTCGTTAGAGAATGTATTGGTAAGTGTACACAGACTGCTTGTTATTATAGCAATGGAGAGTAGAAGTAGCTTGCAAAGGCTTACAACTCGTGGTCTTCACTGGGCTTTGAACAAGCGACCTCATGATTCAGAGGCCGCAGTGCTGCCATTAGACCACGATGGCTGTCTAACTATTCATGCTCTAACAGAGCAGCATAGGAATGATGAGAACCCGATATGGACACACAACCGATTGATGTGCTGCTGGTTCAGTAGTATAACAAGCTTGTTTCGATTTTAGTTCCAAGGCAAGTTTTGTATTTTACACGAGATTTCAAGTAACCATTAATGTTATTCCAGGTGGTGGTAGCAATGCGTCATTGGCTGCTCCTGGAGTTGGGGGTCAAGGATCGAAGGTAAAGGACAGCAGCTCTATGTCTAGTCTCAATCGTGCAACGGGTGAGAAGTCGGAATCTCGGGAGAGTTCTCGGGCTAATCTTGAAGATATGAAAGGCTCTGACTTGCAGCTGTTTGGTCGCAGCAAGTTTGATCAGGTAACTTTATAATACAACGACAATGTAATACAATTATTAGGGTTTAATGTCCGGTTTCTTACGCTAAGGTGATATCAGTGACGATTTTATATCTTCAAAGCTCTTCATTTGGTATTTGTAATTGAATATATGAAATATATAAATAATTAGTATAAATTAATCATTTCATTTACTATCATTATATATCCTTATGAAATCTCAGTTGGTATTGAGAAATTTGAGAATTTTGTCTGGTATTAGTGTATGATAGCAGACGTCAGCTGAATTTTGTCTGTTGCTTGTCTATGATTGCAGATCATCACAAACTTAAATTGTAGTTAAAGACATGCTAATCTGTAAATTAAGGGTGTGTGTAATGTGTGAAACTAAACAAATAAATAATTACTCAACCAGTTGATCTGTCCAGCAATGAGTCTATTTACTTGTTATCAATCAATCAATCAATCAATCAATGAGGATTTAACGTCCGGTTCCTCACCCGAAGGCGATGTCAGGTTCGTCCCAAGCGGGATGTGCAACTACAGACAGCATCCAACCACCAGAACACTTCTTTCATATACATATGCCAAAAGAGAAAGCGAGATCCAAAACAGCACAAGTCCGTTATCCAAGGCAAGAAGGTCTGTTAGAACAGATCTAAGGTGGGAAGCGATGAGTATTGAGCTTGCCCTGGAAGGTAGTAATGCATGTACAAGATCGCAAATCTTGTTATCACTTTTTGTAAAGTCCACTCAATGAAATAATATCTAAATGCTATGATACGATTAATCATGGAGTGATATAAAACAAGAAAACATAAAGACTGCAACTAAGAATGGAAACTAGCATGTGCTTGTGTAATATAGATGTATAGATAATATATTTATGTATGTCATGTGAAAATATACGAATTAAAAAAGAGCTTATCGCAAGAGCTCCTAAAATTAATTGCAGATTGATTAGCATAGTTATTTCGAACTATTTTTAGATGTACGAGAAGGTGTTGAGTGAGCTGGGACCTTGGTGTCTGGCTGAGCAGGATTTCTCGGTCCGTTTCTTCAACCTGACAGCCGGGGATGATGTGAGTCAGAGTCAGCAACAACAACAACAGTCCAATGAAGATCCTGAGAATCCATGGGTCGCAAATACTTCAAAATCTCCTACTGCGAAACAGTAAGAATCTTATCTTTTTTAATCTTAAACTATTTTTTTTTTTTTCTAACATTTAACAATCTGAACAGCAATAATTATAATTTAATTTTTGTGAACATTTGAGCATCCAAATAATTGGAATTTAACTATAATTTTTGTGAATATTTACATTTCCCAAAATTTCGGAGAGTTGAGTGATAATTTAATTGAATAATTAGCTGCTTAATTAATTATTTTTGTTGAGTGACAATGTAGTGAGACTTTTGAGATGATGAATAAAATTTCAGTGATGAAATTATTAGGCTGATGTTGTTTAATATAGTTTTATTTAGATACGATCATATTTGATGTTCTGTTCACATGTTCTTTAAAAATTGTAATTTTCAGGCGGCAAATAAATGAAGAAGTCAGGTAAGTTTATACATATAATTTTTCCAGTTCTGTAGGCTTTTATCTTGCTACCATGATGTCCATGCCTTTTTGTGATGGTCAATTGGTAGCAATTTGAACGTAGTGGGTGATTGCTTTAAAAGATAGCGATAGTAAACACGGGTCAGGAGAATGATCGCAATGGATGGAAAGTGAAGCTGGCAACCTTGCTACTTGATCAGTGACAATTGTCACTTGCGTGCTGAAGCACTTAGAAACGTGATCAACTCCACACTAGGAGTCAGTACTGACTCGGTGATAAATTTTGACCGTTTGGTAGTTCTATACTTTTTGAAACTATAAAATTTTAGGAACTCTGAATAATTTATTCACCATTTTCGTAAATTTATTTAATTTCCATAAATTTACTTGCTCTATTAAAGTCAATTTACTTAACTAAATTAATGTATACTAATGTTATTATTTTCGAGCCAATAATGTTAATTCATGCCTCATTCCATTTGTTAAAACTTTCTCATTCAATTTGGAATTTATTTATGCTTTAAACATATTTATATTTGATAGAAAAATGATGGGTGAGCTGTTTCCAACGTTAGAGACGGAATTAATGAACTTCGAGGCTTATGGAATCTCTCTTGAACCTATGTGAGTATATTTTCTTCTTCTTTCACGTGTCTTGACCGATCCGGGCGTTGACGGTCATGGTTTACCAAATGTTTCTTTCACACACAGATTTGATAATTTCTACTTCTTGGACTGTCATCAAATCACGGAGACTCTTGAATAGTGTAGCATATGGCAAATTAATAACAGTAATATTAATGTTAATATTGCTAAGGTTTAAAGCTCATTTCCTCATCCAACGATAATACCAGTGACGTCCTAGCAGCAAAACCGCTGTCCCGATTGGATAGCGTAGTCGGTAACACGCTTGCTCGCTAAGCAGGATATCACTGGTTCGAGTCCCAGCCGGGTCTGCCTCTGACAGTATCCTTTGATACTGAAACTGCTTCTAAACTTGCATTAGCCTTTATCACTACAAACTGGAACATGTGTTCTTTGCATTTAAAATTATTCTCAGTGTTGTGCGGGACAGTAGAGAATTCTCTTATGTATAACTGTCCGTGTTCTTAAGAGCCGACTAACTAAATAAATTTAGTTGTATTTTTTCTGTTGCAGAAATTCTCTGTACATGTTGGTACGTATGGGCAATCACGTGCTGAGAGCAGAAGATACGGGTTCATTCCTCAGCAAGACCTATGCCAACTGCCTCGTTCAGATCAAGAGAAACTTTGATAAATATGTGGTATGGTATCAGATCTGTTGTAACCTGTACAAATAATAACATTATATGAATTACAACAAGAAGATATGATATTAATATTATTGATATTGTTCTATTTAGTTAGGTATTTCTTACGTTAGATTATGCTTATTTTGCATTATCTTGAGATCAACTGTCAATTATTTAGTAGGCCTAAATTATTTATTATTATATTAATTTTTATAAATCCCTGTGTGATAATCGACCTTGGGCTAAAAAAGACTGCGGTCGAATCCCAGGGTCCTCGCGTCACTGATGTAGCCCTCAGGCGGCAAACCTGACGTTAAATTCAGCTTTAGCCTTTTATGTTCAAACACACAAGACCTTCTTTGATGAAATTATCTGTGAAAATATCTAGATGTGTTTGACATTTCATCAAGTACTATTACGTAATTTATCTTTTAGTTTTAGTAAAGTTACAGATATTTTATTGTTGGTTTCCTATATGTTAGTTTTACTATGTTTTTTTGTACAGCAAAGCCAAGTTCAACTAATTTTGGAGCACAAACTTTCGAAGAAGGCCAAAGTTGGAATTCTACCATTTGTTCACAGCTTTGAGGTAAGATAAACTGTTTGATATTTTTCTACAATCATAGCGATCGGCAATCAGCAATTTTTGTATTGTGCACTCTTAACTAAGTCTCAGAAGCGGAATAAACAGGATGTCACTGGTTCGATTCCTAACCAGGTCCATCTCGGACAGTATCATTCAATACGGAAACAGACGTTAAACTTAGCTCTAGCTCTTCTACTAGGACATTTTACATAGATTGGCGCTTTAAATATTTCCTTATTCATTCATTGATTGATTGACTGATTGATTGAGATCCAGTAAATGGTTAAGTCTTGTTATTTCAGGAGTTTGCGAATTATGCCGAAGCCATATTTAGAGGAACTGAGAGAAGAACAGATCTTGATAAAGCCTATGCTAAACTAATCACAGTCATGTTTCAAGCTATTGGCAAGGCCGCCACTGAGAGTCAGAAAACCCCGAGTGAAGTTGTTCTATTCGGTAAGAACAACAATAACTTTATATTGTAATGATATTTATTTTGCGTGATATGCAGATTTGCTTTTCTACTAAAACTCCTAAAATATATCCTGTAAGTCATCCATATTTATTTCAAATAATAATTTGATTAACAGCACATACATTAGACCTTCATGTATTGTGTTATCTTATTAACCATGATTTGTTTCAAATACATTTACAATACATACATTTAAAATAAATTAAACTTCATAAAATACATGTACAATATTAACCTTCATGCATCGCATTGTCTAATTAACTATGACATCTTTGTCATTCATATGTTAACATTTTGACATATTACTTCCTGCATTCCAACTATTCTGGATGAGAAGATTGACATTCAAAGATTAGTATGTTTTGCTGGAGTATGATTTTTTATTTTATATTTGTTGTCTATTCAAAATCAAATAACGGTTCAACGTCCGATTCATCATATGACGACGATATCAGGGACGTATTTCTACACACATGACACAAAACTCATGTAGTCTCTCTACTCCTGATCCATCGGATCTTTGCCGTAGAAGCGCTTCAAGCGCCTAGCGCAGATACACGTTGAACCTTCCTGCACCGATTAACGCACCCGTGCCAATTGTGCAGGGAATATTATTGTTAATTGACCTGGAAATCGTTCCCACGCCTCTTGCAATCACTTCAAAGTAACTAAGTGCATTAATTATTGTTGTTTTGATTTCAGAGAATTATCATCATCTGATAGGTAAGCCCTATTTATTTTATAAAAAGTTTGTAAAAAAATTATATGGGTTTGTTATATATAGGCCTATATTGATTGGTAAGGTTATTAATAGAGGTGTAAATTTGGTTCAGTGGCAGATCTATACATTTTTTGGGTGGGACCACTGATTAGCCAAATTGTTTTATTTATTTGCATTTTTTTTGAAGGGCTGGGGGATCCAGGTAAGTATTTAATAGCAAAATGAAAATTACATAGTAAAGTACATAAATAGTCAAGTACATACAATGCTCTTCGGAAAGGCTGGTCCAGGACAAACATTTCTACACAAAGTCTACATTCCTACTCATTAATGAGCATACCATCGACCAACTCAAATCGACCCCATTGCAAATGCTTTGACTTACCACACCTAAAATGATGCCTTTTTTCAATGAAAATTATGAATTATGAGGTGGTTTGCCATTTGCCGTTGCCTTCCACAATGCAATGTTAGTTGCGTTCTCCGAAACACGTGCTTTTGGTTGATCTATCCTCAAATATCCCGGATCCAACTCGGAAGAAATTAAGTTACCATTTATTTCATTTCTTGTTTTTATTTTTATGTCATTTTGTTTTACAATTATAATTATTTGATTCTGGTGTGGCACTCATAATAGAACTTATTTTAACATGTGACTTTCACGTTACGTCATCATTCATCCCATCTACACCAGAAATGTCCTGCATGATTCTTCTGCATCTGAGTGGCTTCATCTGTGTTCAAGTCCCTTCTCATCTAACTTTAGAGTAGTTGTAGTGGTAGCTAGGTCTGATGTGTTCCACCTGCTCACAGACTCGTGTTCTGATATCTCTCTCACCGTCATCTCTCTTTGCCACTGAAGTCCATCTAACTCCAACTCGTACTCTTAATAATAATTATTGGTTATTTATTCTAATTCATTGTGCTCATGTACCTATCGCAGGTGTTTTATCGAAGCTGAAGATTGCGAGCCTGGAGGTTCAGAAGAAAGAAGTGCGACAGAAGTATCAGGACCACTCCCAGGCCTACGTCACTTCATACCTAGGCAGACCTATGGAGAAAGTTCATGTATGTAGGGCATTGTAGGCCTATCGTATTTATTCACAATATTCGCTTATTAAAGTCAAAATGACAATCGCATATGTTAGAAATATCATACACATAAGTAGTCACGAAATAATAGCATAAGCAGAAGAGTTAAATTAATAATAGTGAAATAGAGACACCTTTAGCCTATGATACTAAAGTTGCATGGGTCTGGCTGTGTGATTGTAATGGATGAGTGAGACGGGCTACCTTGTCGCTGGATTAATAACAATTGTCACCAGTTTGCTGATGTCACTTAGAAATGGGATCAGCTCCGCAGTAGGAGTTAGTATTGACTCAGTGGTACTAAAGACAAAAGTCGCGTAAAAATTCATGACACTGATTTCACTGTGTTTCATCAAATTTGTTGGATAAATTTGCTAACTTTAAAATTTGATTAAACTTTAGTGATTGTAACAATTTTTAGAAAATATAGTAACGCTAGATCTTTCCTACATCAATATATTTGATTTATTTTTTCTATATTCCTAGTCTTCTATGGAAAGTAGCTTTCCATAAAAGATTACTATATTCAATGTTCTCCTAATGTCGGCGAATGCTCTTAAATTCTACGTAACTAAATGATCAAACTCAAGCTAAATCTTTTAAATTGATAACATCGATCTTGTGTCAAACATTAGCAGCATACTGTGACATAATGAGGCTGATCTAATATAAGCATTCTACTCTCTTATGTTCAACTCTCTCAGAGGTTCTCTCTCTCTCTCCTCTCACTCTCTCCTCTCACTCTCTCTCTATCTCTCTCTCTCTCTATCTATCTCTCTCTCTCACTCTTTCTCTCTCTATCTCTCACTCTCTCTCTCTCTCCCTCTCAATCTATCTCTCTCTCTCTCTCA
>JAQFZF010002929.1:0-11856 GCA_034695365.1 Enchytraeus norvegicus
TTGTGCAAATGATGCACAAAAAAACGTGAATTTTTTTTCTCCAAAAGTGCCCTTTTTGAAATATTCACCCATATAACGTTTCCACACCTATCTCTCCGCAGTTTTTCTTTTCATAGCGACATATGCTCCATTCATCACATCATCTAACATTAATATTCTTAACTTATTCTTAATTCTTATTCTTATTCTTATTCTTATTCTTAATTCTTAATTTATTAATATTCCTTTGACTCTCTTTCCAGCCATTCTACCCGCTACTACTTCCTTCAACAAATCCTTCCCCCTTAAAGCATGTCCTATCCAACTCTTCTTCTGCTTTCTTAACATGTTCAACAGATGTCTTGTACTCCAACTAGTCTCAGGACTTCTTCATTTGTAATTTTATCAACATAACTTATCTAATCCATCATCCTCCAGAGCCACATTTCAAAGCTTACAATTTCCTAATATTCTGCTTTTTTAATGTCCACGTTTCATAGCCATACAGAAGTGTAGTCCAAACCAAAGACTTTAAAATCTTTATTTTTGTTTCTTTCTCTAAACTTTGTGTTTTTGCCAATCAATCCTATTACCAAAGACTTCTTTTGCCTGCGCAATCCTACATTTTACTTCTGTTTTACATTTTCCATCGCCTGTCATTGTGTGTCCTAAATATTTGAAACTCTTTAGGCCTACCTGAAGAGTAACTAAAGATATTATTTAATCTAAGACGACGATATTGAGACACAGGAAAGCAATGAGAAAACATCTCAGAACTCCATTATTTTTATAATTTCATTTTTCTTAACGTTGTGGTGATCAATAAATAAATAAATAAATCACTGAGTATTTAACATCGCTTTATTCACTCACAAGAAGGAGATGTCAGGGACGTTCTAAGCAGAATGTTCAACTACAGAAAGCTGATGAAGTGTATTATTTGGTTGCTGTGTCCTGTATTCCCCGTTAAGGACAATAAACATTTTAAGGCTAGATGTCTGTTGAAATTTCAGTAGGTTAGTCAATAGGTTACTATAATAGGCTACTGAGGATAATAAAAATGCTTACTAATGCTCGTATATAGGCATATTTTCTGTTGATACAAACGTTACAATATGTTGTAGCCTACATACTGTAATTAGAGTGCATAGAAAAATACTTAGACCAGCATTGGCCTAAAACTTAGGTGCTTTTAAAATGACTGTCTATATCTGTGTAGAGTGTAGACTATCTAGTAGTAGGCCTATCTATAGCCTATGTAGTTTTGTTATTGATTTTTTGATGATGTGCAGATATTTGTAACGGATTTCTATTTGTGTATGTCATGGCTAGTCTGCTAATAAGCATAAATATTCGATTATTCTTAACAGGCTACCTCTCGCTTAAAAATATCTCAATTGACATATGGTTATCATGAAGCATGGGTAGATCTTATTCTTACACTGGTGGACACAATTTAAGATAATTCAATTATTTAGGGGAGCCGTTCCTATTAGAGTCCCCCATGACAAATATGTGGGGGGGGACTTGGGTCCCTGGGTCCCTGGGCCCTATTGGATCGACGTCCCTGGCATGAAACTCTTTCTTATCACATTAAGTATCAATGCTCTCTATTTTTCCACTAGTATAGGCATAACAGTAGCTGCTGCTAGTTGGTTACAATCATGAGATTTTTCATTTCAGGTTTCTTTAAATTGGCAATCGACTCACATGATGACACTCAGATCATAGAACCCAGAAAGAAGCCGTACAGTGGAGTCAAGGGAGTAACAATTATTGATAAGAAGATTTTTGTTATACGAATCTTTGGAACAAAAGTCAGCGTATATGATTCAGACAGTCTTAGAGCGTTGCGTGATATCAATATACCTGACATGGAGGAACCTGTGGGTCCCGCTGGCTGCTCTTACAACAAAGCTCTGTATATCAGTGACTGGGAGCTTAAGTGTATCCACAGAGTCCACCTCACTAACAACTCCGTCACTCGCTGGGAAACGAGAGAGCATCACAAGCCCAGGGGTCTCTCAGTGAGAGCAGAGCACACTCTGCTTGTAACTGGGTGGAGCAGCGACACTGGATGTGAGAGTGGAGTAGTGGAATATAAGAGTGACGGACAGAAGGTGCGTGACGTAAGATTTGCTGAAAGTATTAAGGAGGCTTGACAGACAGTACAGCTGTCCAGTGAGCAGTTCATTGTCTCTCACGGGGAAGAATCTTCTCTACACAGAGTCTGTGATCAACACTGAAGGTCAGGTCATCAAGTCTTATGGTCGGGAGTGGGGAAGAAGTGAAGGTCAGCTGTACGTGCCTCGCTCGCTGTCACCAGACGAGAAGACTAAGCACATATATGTGGTAGATTGCGTTAATGACAGAATTTTAGTATTAGATGCTGAACTCACACAGCTAGGTCAGGTCACACCACGTGACCTCCACTATCCCTCTCGTCTCTGCGTTGATTCGTCGACTGATCGATTGTTTATTGGAGAGGAGTACTGCGGTCGAGGTCGTCTGTTGGTCATACACCTTCCACAGTCATAATGATAGAGAAGGATGATATAAAATAAGTTTAGCTTCCACGGATGATATATTACGGAACTTATGCTGTAGATAATACCTTGGCGATAACTTAAACTGCGGATCAATATCAGAGAATATTGACTGAATAATAGCGTATGTCTTGAAGGCCCTACCTATAACAATTAATTCTCTAGTTGATAACTGAAACTCTATAATTATTATCAGATTCGATTCTATGTTCTGTTATGTAATGTATTGTTGTTGCATGTATTCTCATCATTGTGAGTCTGCCGTGATGATGTATTAATAAAAACTACTACTACTACTACTATTAAGTTTACTGATGTATGGCGATAACTTAAATTGCGGATCAATATCAGAGACAATGTTGCTGCAAAATGTTAATGTTGCTGCAAAATCTATATCAAGAGTGTAGGCCTTCAAAAGTCTATAGGCTAGTTACTAGTTTGTATATTTCCTGCATCTGTTAAATTTAGGGTGTTAACATTATTGTGTCGCCGTTTTTACAACTGCAGACATTGAAACTGCAGAATTTGAAATGGCAGTAGCCTAAGTAGTCCTAATTACAAGCAGAGCCTATAGGCTGCAATCGTACAATCATATGGACAATAGCGATTAGACTACACGCAAAAGCACGTTGAAAACAAAAGATGGGCATGGCAGAAATGACCTTTGAGCTTCTGGAACAATCTTTCAAACGAATCCACGACCAAAAGATTCTCAACCTTCTAGCCCGACAACGCGATCCTCAACTTGTAAAAACTTTTGTACGCTTAGGGAATTCTATTGATGGTTAGAAAAAAAAATTATTGTTTGCCTCAATTTTTAAAATCAATAAGCATTTTTGAATGCTGTAATTTTGTCATTGGAATTCCCCATCCCGAGATACGAGGAGGATTCCTCGTATCTCGGGATGGGGAATTCCAATTCCACTGCAGCACATGCGATCGTCGCAAAGTCGCCTCTTACAAGCGCGTGCAGTTTTCGGTTGTTGGTCTAGATTTTCAATGTTCTCTCGAACCCCGCCACGGGAAGTGAATCTTGAAATCACGATATCTTCGTTAAGTAGTCGCCGTGGTACAATAAGGTTTTGTTTTATCGTGTTAAGAGATTTCGTAGGAAATTAGATAGGCCAATTTGTTGGCTGCGGACTACACAAAACACACGATCCTCTTCGTTTTCTCAAATGTAGTTGTAAGTTGCAATCAATATCAAGCCAGATTAAATGCTAAAGGCTATAAAAGACGTTATTTTCCGTCTCAGGGGAATATAGCGGACCGTAGTAAAATAAAAATAAAATATTTAATAGGCCTATATCGCATAACGTTTACAAACTATGATCTTACATGTCGTATAAACTAGAAGTACTTTATCGGATTATGCAAGGTTAAATAGAGAATTCAGTGCACGAAAGAGGTCCAGAACAGACGTACAGGCCTGCAATTTCTAAATGAATTCCTGCTCGATCGATGAACCGATCGGTAAATATACCATTAAATAAACTGAAGGGCCCTAGGTTATTTCTGCAGGTGTGGAGGGTGATTTTTCTCAAGTTATTTCACTTTTTTGCATGACCTGGTGATCTTCTCGCCTATCTACGTATTTCGTTTATTTTTATTTTTTTAATTCTATTTTTCTCCATGAAGTGATGACCTTTTTCGTTTATCTATCTCGTTTATTTTACCTTTGTTAAAATTAAGTTATGAGCTTCCTTGCTTAACTAACTATTTATTTTATATTAAATACATTGTAGGAGAGGCGGGGGGTAGCCAGAGAAATAGAGGTGGAGGCACCATGGCTACCCCAATTTAAAAGCTATAATATCTTATAAAAAGTTTGTTATCTTGGTGCTAAATCATTTACTCCAACTATACAGTTACGGATGTAGGAAAAGTTGAGTGAAGCCACGTAAAAATGTTAGTTTGTAACTTTCTGAGGTCATTCTTCAGATTAATTATCTGCGTCCAAGGACTTTTCTTTTAAGCTACCTTTTCTGTAGCATAAATCAACTTTCAAAAAGGGGAGTCGATTTATATATTACTTATAGTTACTCCTACTCGGCGGTCTGTAATGGAGTGCAGTGCGCTTTGTAGAGTGGAGCTGTAATAAGCTTAACCCAATCTTTGTGACGATAGTGCTCGATTGTGTTGAGCCGTCTGGAAGAGAAGCCCTTCGGGCTTCTGAACCTTGACGTTAAACACACGCAAAACCTGCCTATCACTTATATGTAGTCTAATAAAAATAAATTATTACCTCAATCAATTACCTTTTCCAGTTCCAGACGCATCAGAGGTTAACATATATCTCTAACTTTAAAAAAAACAGTTTTACTAATATGTAGGCGGGCCTAACATGAATATATGTAATATGTAGTAAATGTAACTTGTAGGATATAGTAGTATATAATATATGTAATATATAGGAAGGGTGGTGCTTTAATGCGAAGGCCACCCTGCACCAATAGCTTCCACAATTAAAATTCAAAAAGCTTTTGCCTTAAATTGTTTAAGCTAGCTCTACCATTAAAAGCCACTTTTAGGAGAGTGGAATTCAGCCACCCTTTTCAAATGTGGCTGAAAGCCACTCTCCATCCCACAATGATGGGTGTAATGCCACTGTAAATAATAGAGGGGGCTACTAGTCTGGTACTAATCGGCTTAATATCCACGAAATACAATCAGCTTACGAAGTCAATCTTTCAGCTTCACCACTCCAACACAATTCTCTGCCACATGATCGTCAATCATCGTCAAGGCCTACATGTATTACATTCTTCCAGAGTTAGCGCTGAAAACCCATTTGTTTCCCCCTTTAGATATGTTTAATCAGACTCTTCTACCATGGTTAACGAACCTGCACCGTTTCGAATCTCGCTTTCTCTTCGGTCTATGCATTGGCAAGTGTGTTATGGTGGAACAGAACTGCTTGCAATTGCGTAGTCTGCTTTAGACGTCCATGACATTGTCTTCCGGTGAGGAGTCGGACGTCAAATTCATTGTATTGTATTGTGTTGTACTGTATGTTATTGCGTTATATTGTTATTGCGTTGTATGTTATTATATTGTATCGATTTGATGTGGTAGCCCTATAATATTATACAGTAGTGTAAGCGCATATTATTGAGATTGGTGTATTATAGGTCTACAGATTAGAAATAACTTCTAAAACCAGTAGGCATACATTTAATTAAGTTAAGTTATTAAGTATGAGAATTAGATTTTGTTTGATGCACTACATGTATAAGCTTATTATGATATATGAAGTTTGGCGCACCTTTTATTTAGTTTAGGTTTGAATATTATTTTCTGTGTTTTCTCTGTTGCCTAGCATCCGTTACGAATAAATAGATACCTATTAAATGACCTTTTAATTACATTGCATTATATTGTATGACTATGTATAGTACTGTATTTTGTGCTATTAAGCAAGACATAGGACCTGCAGTTGGGCAAGGCAGGACTTAGCTTAACTTAAGTATACTGGTATACGGAGTGATTTCTAACTTACTCTCACCAGTTTTCATCACTTACATCAGGAACTGGTATCATAACATTGACAGGGGTAAGTCACACAATGGGACGAGTTAAGAAGGAGGCAACAACAAGGCGTGGCCAGTTGCATAGGACCAGAAAAATAAAAGTCACTCTGATATTGGACGCATCGCTGACTAGAGTGAACAGCAATCTTATCAGAAAACTTTGTAAGTGGCTGAGTTTACTCATATATGGTGCCAGTTAGCATCCATTTGTTTGCCATACATTCTTATCCTTTATGGATATTCTATGCATAAAACTCTGTACGACTTACAAGTAAAATAATAATTAGGCAGTAGTGTCGCTACCATTTGGGTCACTGGGGCACGTGCCCACTTCAGATTTTTTGGGAACTCGACAATCTGAAACTCGGACTTCTGAGTAACCCTTTCCTGGATTTCTCCGTCATGAGGCATGGGTTACCTAGTGTGAAATTGAAAAAACCTTTGTGATGCTATCTTCTTTTTGGCGAAGATAATTATGATCAGTATTCAGTAAGAGGTTAACATATTGCGCTCATCAAGAATCGAGATAGCTATGTTGAGCAACCATTACTGAGTTGCCTACTATTATAGGCTACATCAAATTGTGCCTTAGGCTGTCGTCGGTTTGAACTATCTCACAATATCTACTTAGGAAATTTATGTAATATCGTTAGCAGATCAATGTAATTTATTGATAAATTTTGTTTTCTATTTGCAGGCACTGAAAATAAACTGCATAAAGCCCATATACCGTTTGAAGTACGCGACAGTAATCCTGAAGATTTCAAGACCACGATCTGGACCCCATTTTCCCTCAATACGTGGACAGCCGTTCAGCTTGTGGAAGATGAATAAGAACAATCCAGATTTGGTTTCTCTTCCATCAACCATAAGAACCTCACAGGATGTTTGTGATAGTGAAGAGTTGAATAGATCTCATCTCTATATCAAACCAGTGGTAGGGCCTAAGCTTCAAGAGAACTGTATTCATTTTTATTTGTTAAAATAAAGTCAAAATAGCAAGCAATCAAGTAAACACACTTGCAAGTAAACACAAACGCGAAACAATCACACATACAAACATGCACACTAGCAATCAAACAATCGGTTGTTAGTCCTATAAGTGGCGGCTTTAGGCGGGGCCAAGGGGACCGTGCCCCCTCCAAAACAGATTTCACTGGCCCCCAACATTTATTCTTGATTAATATTTTGAATGGGAACATCGGTGTAGATTATTCGAATTAACTAATTATTCATAATTAGTAACTTAATTAATTAATTATTCAAGTTGCAATAGTATTTTTTATGAATCAGCCAATATAGATGAAAATAGCCAAATTACATCTTATAGAGTCAACTGCTTACCCATTTTAACTTCTGCCTTGCCGGCCCTAAAACTAATGCCAGATCAAATGCAGGAACTGCGCATATAGAAAGATATTTGGTTTTAATATCTGGGAATCTGTCAAAATATTCATATGTGGGTTGACCAGATTAGATTTTGTGCATATCAGATTGAAGCTTTATATAAATTTCCTTAGACGTAATATGACCTCGAACAATTTAACTTTAAAGTACTTGTTAATACGAATTGCTTTATCTGTTCTGACTCTCTGTGTAAACGAAGCGCTATACATGAAGCTATCGAAAACCTAGTTTTCTATAATCTTCCTAATGGACATGTTATAGTACTGATGCACGATTCGTTTAATGTTTCCTGTTGGGGTCATAGCCTCATCAAATGTTATTATGTTTGTTTGTATGCATGATCGAAACTTTTAGACAATGAATAATTGTAAAAAAGGTTTGCTGTGTGTGTGTCTATGTATGAGTGTGTGTGAGAATCATATTTGGTTTTATGCACTACATGTATATTATGTTATATAAAGTTTTTGCACACCTCTTATTTAGTTTACTTTTGAATATTGTTTGCTGTGTTGTCTCTGTTTCCCTGTATTCGTTACGAATAAAGAAATACCTAATAACCCCACAAATTTTGTTAATATGGAACTGCTTCTGGGTACAATCATTATTATTTCAACTATTTAGGCCTATCCGGCTAAAACTGTACAAGTTTTTCGCAATTTTTGTGTTACGTAAGTCGGTACGTTGCAAATTCATTTTCTATCTTACCTGTCATTAATTTTGCTCTATGTTCATGCAAGTAAGGTAACCTTTTAAAATGAAATAAATAAATAAATACATTTTGACATTTATTTTTTAATACTATTTCATCAGGCATCTATTATCCTCACAGGGAAAATCTGTCGTTAAAAATACTTGCAGTTCAATCTTCATTCATTTTATCGGATCCACATAATATTATGCAACTTCATCTATTTCTACTTTTCCGATGGTGTACTAATGGGTAGGCCTGATGCCACATAGTGTTTTGTTTGTAAATTAAAGGATTTCGGTAACGACGAGCAGATGATATCCAGTTCTTCAAGAGTATATAAACCATACAATTTATCCTCTCAACTTCAAACCGTTCAGCAGTCCAAGCTCTACCAGAATCAGGATGAGCCATGCAGCAGTAGCACGCTAGCGCTGATCCCTATCATGGTCTCAAATCCAGCTAATAATGTTTGGCATGTGAAGAAAGAGAGAATACTTTCTTCAGAGAAAAGAGAGTTATTTTCAGCCTGATATCAATAGAGCCTCTCTTAGCGGAGTCAAAAATTGATGGACGCTTGCTTCGAGGTTCGTTATTTATAATATTATTTAATTCCGACTGATGGTATTCAGACACAGAAAAGCACTGAGAAAATATTTCAGATTCAACATTCTTTACGCTCGATTACTCACCGGAAGACGATATCAGGGACGTCTCGAGCAAAATACGCACCGACATACATCTGATAATGCATGTTCCACCTTATCACTGTACATTGTGTAGAACACTATTGAACAGTATTGCAATTGCATATTTCGCTTGGAAAGTTGAGACGACTCTGACATCGCCTTCAGACCAGTGGTCAAAGTAAACTGAATCGTACCGGAATGCCGTTCCAGCTATTCAAAGCACTGTTCCGGCTCTATGCCGAGCGTTCCGGCTGCTCTGACTGGGTGTTTAACAGTAGCGTTCCGCATGCTATATTGATAACTCGAACCACTTTGACCACTACTTCAGATGATGTAGCGGGCGTTATATCGTCACTTAGTTGTATTGGTTTCTCAGTGGTGTGCATAATAAGTGGACGATATCGTGTTTTTGCTCAAATTGATAGAATTAATGTTATATGCTCGCTATAGTATACATACAGAGTTTTCAGTATTAATCAGGAAAGATTGAGAATAGACCAACAAGAAATATAATTGTTTATTAAGAGCCGACTATAGAATATTGTGACGGAGGAAACGAGAAATCTTAATACAGATGTCATATTTAAAAAATAGAACTATACTTTAGGTTCGGTGAAGGCTCAGCCGTTGTGATGCACTAATTGGATCAACTTGTTGATCGGTGGTGTCTCGTAATGACCACTAGCAAATTAGCCTTTGATGAAGACTATATACAGAACATTTCACAAATATGTATTATAATTTAAAAATATTCCTAGCCCTAATTCCCCTGACAAACGTTAGAATATATTGGGAGGGGGGGTGGCTTTCGGTAGAAATAGAAATCTGTACCATGGACCTGCCATTGGGCAGAACACTAGAGAGAGAGAGGGGGGAGACGTGGATTATTTTCTATACGTCTAGACAACCGATTGAACCGAATCTGATTACATCTCACTTAAAAGCATTACAATCATATCTTTATCCTGATATTCTATCTATCACATTAACTATCATGGTCTATCAATACTCTTCTATCTCCCTTGATAAAGACATAACAGTAGCTGCGTGTTTGATTATATTATATACCTAAAGTATATGTGAGATTTTACATTTCAGGTGTATTTAAATTAATGATAGACACACGTGAGGAAACTCAATTCATAGAACCACCCAGAAAAATGCGAAACAATGAAGTCGAAGTAATAGCAACGTCGACGTATATGATTCACACAGTCTGACAGCGTCAAGTGTTATCGATATACCTGAGATGAAAATGCCTGGAGGTCTCGCTGGCTGTTCCTACAAGAAAGCTCTGTATATCAGTGACTCATGGCTCACGTGTATCCACCGAGTCGACCTCACTAACAACTCCGTCACTCGCTGGGAGATGAGAGAGAATCACAAGTCGCGTGGTCTCTCAGTGACAACAGAGCACACGCTGCTTGTAACTTTTTGGACCGGGGACTACCCTGAATATGAGAGTGGAGTAGTGGAATACACGAGTGAGGGTCAGCAGGTGCGTGAGATGAGACTTGATGAAAGTATCAAGTGGGCGTGGCAGACAGTAAAACTATCTAGTGATCAGTTCATTGTCTCTCACGGGTGGTTCTCTAATCATCTACACAGAGTCTGTGTTATCAACACTGAGAGTCAGATCATAAAGTCTTTTGGTATAGCTAAGGGAGGAGGTGAGGATCGGCTACACGTGCCTTCCTCACTGTCACTAAATGATAAAAGTAAACACATATATGTGGCCGGTCGTTATAATCGCAGAGCTCTACTATTAGATACTGACCTCACATATTTGGGTCAGGATCACACACCACGTGACTTCCAGTTTCCCACTCGTCTCTTCTTTGACTCGACGACTGATCGATTGTTTGTGAGTGACAGCAGTGGTCGTCTGTTGGTCAGACGTCTGCCACACTTATGAGTTATACAATGCAATTTAATTATATCAGATGCTGAAATAGGATCAGTTTTACGTTCACTTCCACGGATGACATACTAAATCACTTATGTATGTTAACTGATTTATAGCTATAACTTTGAACTGCGAATCAATAACTTTTGTGCTTCGTATCTCAGGCTGACTCATCGCTGGTGTATCTACGAGAGCAAAACCGGCGTTCATTCCGGCATTAGCATTTGAGTGCAAAGTTAAACTATAGAGGCTGGGTTAGGAAGCATCAGATGCTTGTTTAAGACCCATCCCACTATAAACTCTAGCAAACTGGGGGGCATTGCTCCTCCACTCAGAAATATATGGGGGCAAACATATGGGGGGCCCCCGACTATATGAGTAAATATTGGGGGCCCCGACTCTTTGCAGGGTTGCCCCCCTCCCCAAACCACAGAAACGATCCGGCGTCCCTGCAAGACACATAAAACGTAGGCCTAATTCAGAGGTCAATTAAACCACAATCTATGGTAGGTATGACACTAGTGTGTTTAACGCCAAGGTTCAGAAGCCCGATGGGATTCTCTTCAAGACGGCTCAACACAATCGAGCACTACCGCCACAAAGGTTGGGGTTAAGCTTATTACAGCCATAACTCCAACAAAGTGCCCTGCAGTCTATTACAGACCGCCGAGTTCGAGCACAATATCAGATCAACTGTTGAACTGCTAACTATAATAATTATCCTTTCACTTAAATAAATATATATAATATTATATATACTGTCAATAATACAATCAAACTAACAGCACAAAAACGGTTCATAATTTCTTCAATATTCTTTCTAGGTATACACAGTTACACATACTTATTTATTATATCTTTTCGATTGTCTGTTTGCATGTAGGCCTACCTTATTTTAGTTTTACAGAGCTAATATAAAGTAGTAAATAAATTAAATAAATGCACTGAAATATGTCTATCTATTTGTATTTATATCTAAAAGATGGACATAACACTTGCACTAAAGGCGCTTAACTCTCGACTCTACGTTTTATAGTTGTATACATTACAACTATAATGTTGCATACATTACAACAATAATGTTGTTTGTATTATTATTAAATAGTTTCTA
>JAQFZF010002930.1:0-11855 GCA_034695365.1 Enchytraeus norvegicus
TAATGCCCTATTACAAGATCCTAGTCTCGTCCCTACTTATACTCACACTAAAATGGTAAGAATAATAAGAAATATATCTTTGCTCCGTCTATGCTCTACACAACATCTTAGCTATTGGCTATTTTTTCTGTAAAATCTTGCTTAGTATCTTCTGATTGTCATTTGATACGTTGGCTGATCGAATGGTATCCGTGTATCACAACAGATGTTGAACACATCCCACAATAGATAACAACGACTTTGTTATTTGCCTTTGGTTAATATCAGGAACTAATCTGTAGCCCTCGGGCCCTCCAGTATGTATACAGTGTGTATACATGTATATATATATGTATATGTATATGTATATACATGTATGCAGTGTGTATACAGTATATATACAGTGTGTATACATGTATATAAAAAACTAATGAAAAGGACCGGACAGCCAAACGTTAGACAACTAATTACACAGCAACAATATGTCAAATCTATGCGACTCGCTGTGCTAATTACTCTCCAACAACAGGTCTAATCAATGTGACTAGTTATCCCGGAAACTGCCCAGAAACGTTAGGAAACTTGCGTTTTATATTGTTTGATATTATGTACCTTGTACATGTATATTTGTGTATATTTGTGTATATTTGTGTATATTTGTGTATATTTGTTCACATTGACATTGTAGGCTACTCAGTAGAATAAAGTGTGTACTGGGTCCAATGTACACCACAATGTACACTTCTGACTTAATTACATGTAAAAGAAATATTTTCGGTCATTGAAATCTTTCACATTTATTAGGCCTACAATAAGTGAACAATAAATTAGGTAGGCCTATATTAATATAGCCTAACTCCGATATATAACCTAAGTGATAGTGTCTTACCAAAAATAACGGTTTAACGTCTGATTCATCATCTGACTTGGTCTACAATGTGCGTGTGGCTGTCACAGTGTTCAACAGACGAACCAAATCGAGTCAAAAGTTACATTTTTCATATGAATTAATTATGGTTTAAATCTACGTGTATCTTCTCTTACTGGTTAACCTCAAACAATAAGATAGGTAGACCATTGCACACGTCAAATCTAAATAAGTCTGGCTCTATATGCTATAGAAAACTGTGGAAAACCATGACCGTCAACGGTAGGAACTGGTAGAACACCTGGAAGAAGAAGGTTATGCTGCTCACCTGCCTACACATAACCAACCGTTCATATTCAGTGCTCAAAACTTGATAGCATCCCAAAAATCCTTGCCATTGAAATTAGCCTAACAAATAAATAGGCTTATAATTTTATGGAAATCTCTTACTTCAACATATTGTCAATCACTAACACTCACATATGCACGAGCCAATGAATGTCGTGTAGTTCGATATATTGAGTGAAGGTCACGAGTGACTATAAAACGGACAGCAATTATTATTTTTATCGAGCAAACTCTCATCATTCGACATTGTTTGGGAGGAATTAGATGCAGTGTGATCGATGTATTGATTTCAGCGTAATACTCCAGTAGAGAGTTTTCTCAAATTGTACAAGTGCACACAGGTCTGAACTGATTGCTCTTATAGGATACGGTCTTGACGTTCTTTTTCCTTACAGTTCCATATATATATATATATACAGCAAATAACACATCTGATTGATTAATCTATAGATTGATTGATAGATTGATGATATTGACTGATTGAATGAATGATGATTGATAGATTGATTTTGCAACTTTGTAATTCATTCCAATCCTATCAGCCGCTGTGATCAAATAGGATGCGAGCATTTCCTCTCATTACATATTCAGCCCATGCTAACGAGACGTCTGCTTCACAGTAGCATGATGCAGACGTCTCGAGTCTGTCTGGATCCACTGCGCATGCGCGCTCATCTAATGACTCATTCCGGGACATTCTGCAGGCAAAAAAACTATAGGCCTACCTGCTATGCTGCCGTTTATTGTGATTCATAATGTCAAACAAATTTGAAGAAAATTTGGTGACCGATTTTGCAAACTGAGCATTAAATGCTCATTTTCGGAATGACAAATGTATTAGCACTTGCAGAAATATTTAACTGTTCATTTAAAATAGATAGATAGGCCTAATAGAATTCATAGAAATAGGCCTATTGTATCCTATATTCAATTTTAATATTTTTAAATTTAATATTTTAATTCTACATTCAGTGGCTTTGATTTCTGTTAAACTTCACATAATTCTTTTTTACGCCTAGATTTAAAACCGGCTGCGAATTAAAATTAATACCAATTCTTCTTTAAAGCTAGTCTGAATTTCTTAGAAGAAAGTAGGCTTAACTAAAGCTAATGTTGCTCATAAAAAGGTAAAGGTTGTGTGCCATATTCGTTACCGAACATAGGCGCGGAGCTGATCCCGATCCTGAGCGACTGCAACACACAGGTGACATAGTCATTATTCCGACGGTGAGGTCGCCAGCCTCACTCTATACAGTCCAATTTGATAATACGCCAGGTCTGTGGTAACCTTCGCAATCTTCCGAAGTAGTCACCTACTACGTACTAATTGCTACCAATTATCCGATCCACGAAGGTATGGTGGGCTTGGTCGTCCCGTTGTACATCCGAGATTTACTCTCTGATTGACTCGGCCGGGAATAGAAACCCGGACCTTATGCGCAACAGTCGACACAAACTGACCGACGCACTGACCGAATGAGCCACGGAGACGTACATGTAACGATAATAAAATCAGTGGCCTCTATCAAAACTTGGTCGCAGTATTTTATAGCAGAGACCCACGGAAATGTTATTAAACCTTTACAGTGATAGAGGCCAGGCTTCTCAATGATTCTTTAAACATCTCTCTCTCTCTCTTCTCTCTCTTCTCTCTCCCCCCCCTCTCTCTCTCTCTCTCTCTCTCAGTGTATCGCCTAATTGCAGGTCCAGGGAATGGAAAATCCAGGTACAGTAGTCTCGAAGACCTGTTTCTGTCATGACACTGGTACATAAATTTCGTATTTTATAATGATGATAATAATAAGAATAATATAACGTGATAAGTATACATCCTTCTCTTCGTAATATAATATCCCTATTCTTGATCTTCCTCTGACTGTCTTCCTTCGCCTTCAAAACATACCCTATATATATCCAACTCTTCTTTGAAGTACTTTCTACTTCTCAGCATAGGCCTAAATCATCAGCTAGTTGTATTCCAACTCCAACTACTTCCAATAATTCATCATTTATAATTTATCATCCCAACTTATCTTTACCATTCTTCTACAGAGCCAATGTCTGGAGTCTTCCAATATAGGGTTTCCATTATCATCCGTTCCTAAATAACGTTTACGTTTCAGAGATATACATAAATGTTACAGTAGTCCATACTAATGTCTTGACAATCTTTAATTTGTCTGTTCCATCAAACTTTTTGTTGGCGTTTAATATAATGCATCGTATAAAATTCGTAATGATTATTACGCATAGTTTTATTACTATTATTTATTACTCGTACGTACAGTACCGGTAGGCCAATATGCACCAGTATATTGGCTTAGGCCTACACATGCATGTCTTATATTGGATTTGTTGCTGCTTAGAGTATAAACATATTAATTAAATATAATTTGATTGTACTCCGCTGTTGGCAGTATTACCTGTCATTATTTGTAATATAATCACTAATTAGACCTATTATTATGATTACAATGCTATGGGGAGCCTCTCAAGCTGATCCGGTGATTACTAAGCCTCATTACTCATCGGATAATCACACAGCAGCTGCAGGCTCAGCTGCAGGCTCAGCTGGGCTGTTATAACTATTAACTGTGCAATGTGCATCTGTAGTCCTACTAATAATAGCTGTTGCATGTATGTGACAACGTGCACAAAATAGCATAATAATATTAATTTAAAAAATAAAATGAAAATAAAAATAAAATATTAATAATAATAATAATAATAAATTACTAAAAATAGACTTTTATGTGGCTGCTGCTGTCTATGGCAATCCAAAGCTACAGCGCGATAAGCTTATGTATCAGTGGCGGCGCCACGCCGGGGCCAGTCGAAGCATGTGCCCCGGCTGAAACGGCCGGGCCCCGGCATGTGCCCCGGCAGCAGGTGCCTCGGCAGGAAAATGAAATTGTTTGTTTGCATTTTGATTGAATTAACAATTTCATAATATGAAACCATGACTGTATATTATCGTGTTAATCCCATAATTAAGCAATTCCGGTAGGCCTACAATGGACAATACATAGACATTGACTCGTATAAATTATACTGATCGGTGAAGTTTGTGTAATTTTAGAAAATTATATTTAAAATTAAAGTGTAGCCTACTTACAACATTTCATGATTTTTCATCAGTTTTAATGTGCCCAGTCTCGGGACCTAGTGCCGCGGCAGTGCCCCGGCTTGCCCTAAATGCTGGCGCTGCCTCTGTTATATATAGTATGCTTCCGCGCACTTTTGGTGAAATGGGTACCAGAGATTTATTTTAACTGCTATATTTTCTCTATGCTTCTTTGTGTAACGTAACGAAAACTATTTTATCTTATTTTTTAGCCCAGGGTCGTAACCGTCGTAACCACTCAGGGAATTTTAAAATATTAATAATAATTATAATAAAAGTTTGGAGTCCGTTTCCTCATCCATGGATGATGTCACAGACGACAACATAGCATAAACGTAAGCGTTTAATAATTGTTTGTCATACAGGATGATGTCAGAGACTGACTCGACTGGGAACCGAACGGGAGGACTCCTAAGCGAGGATGCTTCCCACTAGGCCATCCAACCCAGGCTCGTGTATACGGCGTGTTCGTGTGTGATTATTATAAACGATAACTTAATGTGTCATGACCGAAACAGGTCTTCCAGACTGAACAATAAACTTACAATAATAATAATAATAATGTGTCTGCATTGTTTGCAGTGTGTAACTGCGTATATATAACTGTTACCTTGTTTGTTCAATCATTTTATGGTACATGTGCGTATCGACGGTTTCGCGTACGAATAACAATGTGGTTAAAGTTTCTTAATTGTCACAGAACTTGAGCCGTATCGCCCTCTCATTGTCACAGTGAGTAAAAAATCTTGATGTTTAACTTAATTTAATTATTTAACTTATGCAAGCCTACGCATAATACAAATATTATATTATCTAACGTTCATTGGTATGCGTCTAAGTACTGTATATTTGTATATGCAAATGTGCGTGTGTGTATATGCCTTCCAGAATAGACTAATAGTAAAGTATGTGAAGTAGGCCTAGGCCTATAGCCTAAGTATGTTTACATGTATTGTACACGGTGTGCAATGTGTATACTCAATACTTCCTCTATTATTATACTTCCTCAGGGCAACACATAGAAATCAATGTGCTACTCTGTGCTTCTGTATGAGTGTGTGTCTATGTGTGTGCACGTGTGAGTGTGCGTCTGTATGTGTGAATGTGTGTCTATATGTTTGAGTGTGTGTGTCTATGCGTATGCACGTGGGAGTGTATGCCTGCACTAGTAGGCCTACGTGTGCACGGACTGCAGCGCTTTTGTGTAGAGTAGCTCCCGCATGCTTCCAATTATCTCTCACATCTCGCTGCATAGTCTAACTTTCCTTCAGAGTACAACCCTGCTCAGTTTGTAGCTAAATGCGATAAACTACCGTCATATCTGAATAAACATAAAATAAAATATTCGTATTTATTTGCTTGTTTAAGTCACTTGAAATATAAGTATACAAGAATACCAGCAAATTGTCTATCAAGTAATAATTCTTAGAGAAATTTCGAATTCGGAATTATTCAACATTTTCGGCGGCCGAAGGAACCAGCAGTCCTGATGGATTCGAGTGGGACCACCGAACCCAGGACCTGCTTCCTGCTCGCCTGTGGGCAGCCAACATCCCGCCATCAACAGGAGGTCATGATCCGCCGTCTAGAGAATGGTTAGAAACGTTTCATATTTTTTATATTATTATTGTATTTATGGCACTGGTAAAGAGACGTGCCTGTGTCATATTTTATTTATTTGTTGTATTAGGGTTAGGGTATGGTTTTGGGTTAGAGTTGGCCTAATCTCCACCCCAACCCTAAACCCAACCCTAACCCTAAATTTAGTCATCATTTTCTGTGAAAATTTGGAGAAAATCGGTCAAATTGTGTGGGCACAGGCACGTCTCTTTACCAGTGCCGTATTTACTCCTTTTCTAGAACAGGATAAATCCGGGTTTAAGTTGATTCTTTTAGAACGATGGTCCATGGATCGGTTACAACTGGACCACGTCACCACGGACCACGTCACTACGGACCACGTCACCACGGACCACGTCACCACGGACCACGTCACCACGGACCACGGAACACAGAAATGAGATTTAAAATTGTTAACTACTTGCCAAAAATATTAAACGGTTTGAAACAGTGAAGCAATTTATCTCTGAAATTTATTTCAAACCAAATTTAGGTAAATTCTTTGGGGTTAAACAGAGTTTTTTGGAGGCAAATTTTATTGAGTCAAATATAATCTGAGATACTGAGATACTGACAAGATTCGATGTTTTCTTCCTTGTTCACACTTCGAACATTTTAGAATAGTCTAATTAACCTATTTCAGATATTGAATGGAAAACTACCACAGAAGTCAATTCCTATGCTAAAGAATACACTTTAGGTGTGGTAAAGGCAAACCTTAGTGATCAGCTAATTGGTCGATGGAGTCCATTAGGAAGCCTGATGTCAAACTGTGAATAGGGATGTGTACCTTGGACTTGCCATCTGGCGGTTTACAAGAGAGTGGAGTCGAATTTAAAAGCGTGAGGAAATCTTTCCCTGCACTAACAATTGGACCGAGATGATAAACATATTTTACATAGCCTATATACAGTGTACGCGGACAGTAATCGAATTTGTTAATAAATGGCTGATAACAACATATAAGTTGCGTAACGGTTAAGCGACTGCACTGCGAATCAATTGGTCTGCTGTTCGAATCCCAGGGCGCTCCATTCGCTGATGTAGCCCTCGGGCCGCGACCTGACGTCAAATTCGGCTTTAGCTTTTAGATACTAAGACGGTCAAGGAGAAATCCCTCAGAAGTAGTAAGTTTCTCTTATAAGAAAGGCCTTTTTGTGGTTGTGATATCCCACAGCATCTGTGACGACATGAACATGCTGTTCGAGGGTGAGCTCATTAACGATCGTGATAGTAGACTTGAGAAAGAATTTGTACCTTGGGTCTGCCATCTGGCAGGGTATGAGAGACAAAGAGAGAGAGAGAGAGAGTGAGTGTTTGCAAGAGAGATCTTATAGGTCCTTATGATTAGCATGAAAATACTAAATAAGCTGCAGTTTTTATTAGAAATTTGATAATAAACAATTTTATTATCGCTCAATGCCTACAGCCGATGACTCCTAACGGGATGGTTCTAAGTTTCTAACAAAGCAATGTTTATTTTAGAGTGCATGAATCAACTCTCTGGGCGTGCAAGAAAATTTAATAATAATAAAAACGCGATAACTGACACCTAACGTTGAGCCAGAAGGCGGATGCTCCATTATGATCAGTGTCAGCTGAGCGGTGAATCACTCGAACGTTCTAGTGGTTATAACAGAAAGCACGGAGTGACTTCTGTAGTGCTGTCAAAGGGATTCTGTTAAAGTTTGGATAAAAAGTTGTCTGTCGTCTTCGGATCTTTTGGTGCACACTTTCATAGTTTGTTGTTCTTGGACTGCAAATCACAAGGTTTCGTGTCGAGCAGTCCTCGAAAATAGCTCTAATTCCGTCACTACTATCTCTCTCTCTAGTTACTGCCAAATGGCAGGTCCAATGTACATAATCAGATATATGTATCTAAAGACCTTATAATATATCTTGTATGTATCTTTGTATGTATCAATAATATACCTTATAATATATCTTTGTATGTATCACGCTCACTAATGAGCACTCCATTGATAAACAAGTTGATCCCATCACAAGGCCATGCCTTTACCACAAAATATAGCCTGGTACTTGGAAAAATTATGACTCCTGATGTGGCTTGCCGTTACTTATGTCAGTATCTGCGCTAATCGGCTTTTAGGTAACATGTGCAGCTTTCAGTTGGTCCCTTCTCGAGATTCTCGGATTCAACACGGGCAGTAACCACTACTATAACGTCTGTAAATAATGCCATTTTGATCTGTTATTCTTTAATTATATTATTTTCTAGTCTGCATGGACATCGTATTATTTTTAATGAATGTTTCTTATAGATAAACCAAAAAATTGTCATTTTGTTTCAATTTCTCAGAGTCAGGACAACATTTAAAACAAGACAACATTTATCGGAAACCCGGTTAGAGCGCAAGTAGGGCCCAAAATTATTATTATTAGGTGTATGCCTACATTGTATCCTACATGTATGTGTATATTTATGTATTTATAGGCCTAGGTATTAATAATGTAAATCTAGTCATGCTTTCATTGTTCAATTTGCAACGTCATGGACTCATGGAAGTTTAAACAAACTTTCAGATTACAAATCTCAGAGTAGCGAATCTAATAATTATGGGACATGGGCTTGATGGATCACTGATTAATGACAGCATTAACAGTGTGTATGAAGTGTTGGTATATTATGGTATTTTATTATATGTTATTCAGCATCTATTATATAGTATTTGTGTCATTTTTTGTCGACGAGATGTGTCGAGTGATGACATCGCCATCGGGCGAGGAACCGGAAGTTAAATTCTCATTGTATTGTATTGTCACTGTGTGAGAGGTGCTGTCCTGGAGCGGAGGCGGCGTTGAATATTCAAATTGTTTGTTTTAAACATGACTTGCAATGAATTATTTGTTTAATGTCCTATAAAACTAGATATCAACTTATGACTTTGAGTTCCAAAATCACATATTATGCATAAGCTGCTCCTGCGAATGTACATTTTTTAATAGTGTACTGAAAATTGTCACAAACATAACAATGTTCTCAAAAGACGTACACTTTAATTGACAGTTTTAAACTGAAATGTTTACATGGTTGTTATTGTAATTGTCTGCAGAGTTAGCGGAAGTAATAAGGCGGCCAGTGAGCGATAATTGACATGCATATGCTTGTAATCGATTATGTTACTCAGAGCTTTGTAATCAGTAACATCACTCGTAGTTAGTTGGAGCTGCAAGTACCTACTTCACAAATACTGTGAACAGGCTAACATTGCATGACTCATCTTCTCAAACTGACTCTCTTTTCTAATGATGTGCAATACTGTATCTGGTCATATCACATTATTTTATATTTCTGCGGAAAGAAGCGCAAACAACTCCGCTCAACTAACGTATAGACTGTTTTCCTATCCTGAGTATACTGTCAGAGACGGACCTGGCTGGGAACCGAACAACGCAATTAGAGTGCTACCGTCATAAATGGCAACATCGAGCACTATGAAACCAAAGCCAACCAATAAGCAGTATAAGAAATGTACAATAAACAGCGAATAGGTGAACCCCTATTATACAGTTTTATACTCCTCTGAATTAGTTTATAATTTTGTATTTTTCCATCAATCAATCGATTCATCTGTCATTCATTATATTGATTGATTCATTAATTAGTCCCTTGATTCTTTTACTCATAGTTAATTTTAATACAATGCAAACTATATGAGCTTAACGTCCTTTTCATCGTCCGTGTGACATTCCTGACATCATCCTTGGATGAGGAAACGGACGTTAACCTTTATTATTCTTATTATTATTATTTTCCTTTTTCTTTTTTTTACCCTGGGTGTAAAGAGCCCGGTGGGTTTTATAAAAGCGATTCAATTAACAACGAATTGAATCGTCGCCCAGCTGCTCGAGATCTACTGGGTTAAAAGAGCCGCCAAAGCGTACAGCGCTGAATCTTTGCAGAGTGATCGAGAGCCTTTGCTAAAGAAAAGAGGTCTCGCACTGATCCAGAGTTTGTCTGGCACAGTGTCTGCCAATGCCATTTATAAGACAGCACCATCGGGAATCATCGACCCCATCGTCTCCAAGGCCACTATAATTATTAATTCTACGATTGCTTAATTGATTCATTTGTTTAATTTTGTTGTTGATGTAATTTATTTATTAAGCACCCTCAATATCTTCTTAATAGATGAAGCAACTGTTAATATTTCATTGATTGATTTAACTTCTGATTGATTGATTTAATTTGTGATCGATTGATTAATTTCTGATTGATTGATTTAACTTCTGACTTATTGATTTAACTTCTTATTGATTGATCTAACTTCTGATTTGATTGATCTAAATTCTGATTGATTGAACTAACTTCTGATTGATTGATTTAACTTCTGATTGATTGATTAACTTGTTATTGATTGATTTAACTTATGATTTATTGATTTAACTTATGATTGAGTGATTTATCACTATTTCAGTACGTTCTCGCCCCAGCAGTGTGCGCAGTATAGGGAGCTGCACCTCACCCGGAGGTGGACATCTCACACCCCCCTCCAGTGGTCAGTCGACACCCCCACGGCACCCGGGTGTGGGGTGTCGGGGTGGCTACAGAACACCCCCAGATTGCTCCGGGTTCAAATCTCCTAGAGACTACCCTCAGCGTCAGTTCACCTCCCCTGGTTAGTAATGTTGTCATTGATGACGGTAGCACTCTAACTGCGTAGTTGTTGTTGTTGTTGTTGAAATGTATTGTCTCGGTGGCTCAGTTGGTATTGTTGTTGCTCACCCAGAGAGCCAGCCGTGGTGCTGACACCCTCTATTCTCTAATCGGGAAGATTGCAGGACTCACCCTCAGGCTTCAGGTAGCTATGCTGCCTAGCAGGGTTAGCTCCATAAATCTGTGTATGGAGTGATCCAGATACAACAACCCCTCCGAACACATCATAGGCAGCAATACACCTGCAGAGACCCAATACACCCATGTGGCCTTCGGGTGATGAATCTTGAGTCCTTCTGCATTGATTGACGTCCCTGATATCGTCGTCAGATGATGAACCGGACGTTAAACCGCTATTTGGTTTGATTTGATTTGATTAATTATATCAGTAAATTAATTATGGCAGTAAAGATAATGTTAGTTAAGTTAGACTTGACACATTTGTTAAGTTAGACATGGGTCAAACAAGCAGAATGCAATACAATACAATAACTTTAATGAGTTAGGAAGCAATCCGTTTGTTTGTTTTTTGTTTGTTTTTGTATTCGACAGATGACAGGACGCATTTATTTACAGGGTTTCCTTTCTTAGTGCTGTTTTTGTTATTTATTTTTTTTCTTGCACTCTCCATGACTAGAGTCTACGACGTATCATTGCCATTTAGAGCACACAATGCAGCAAGCATCGATATCGACTAACGTACAAGACACCTGGGATTATTCTTTTTGTTGACTTGACATGGGATCGTTGCTTCAGAGGCCGATGCTCTAACCACTCGGTCATAACCCCCTCAGTGGCCAATTGTTTACACCCGCGTCTAATGTAGCTAAATTATCTTAATAACTGATTACAAGTATACAAATACAAGATGTCTTCAAAATAAACTGCCCAAAATGTGCACTTATAAAAGTATATCTAATGATTCCTTCTTAACCTATTAAAGTTGTATTGTATTATTGTATTGTATGAATTGCTCAACGATCTAAGCATCCGGTATTAATGTGATAGATATCATCATGGATGATCGATTCATTATTATAGTTTAAACAGTAAAAATAATTATAGGAATGATCTGAACTTTTAATCCTGAAGATCTCGATCTGTCCGGAGATTTTAGCTTTATCAATACATCCAGGCTCTTTACAACCATTGTAAGAAATCTACACTGTGAGTTTTATAAGTGATCACCTTTTTATATTTGCAATAAAATCGTAACCTGTCGTCATATTTCTATAAAA
>JAQFZF010002931.1:0-11852 GCA_034695365.1 Enchytraeus norvegicus
TTATCCCTGACCTATGCCATTATATAGTTAAATTGCCCATACAGGCCAATACTGCTGTATTCAATAGGCAGGAGTGGAGCTAAGGGAGCACCAATCCCTCATAGGCATGATATGGCGTACAAGCCCAGTGCTCCGCAACCGATGTGCCGCGACACCGGTGTGCTGCAAGACGATGCTAGGTGTGCCGCGGTAGAATACCTGGAAGAGTAGAATTTTGTATATGTTAAGAAATTGTATAAATATGTATTGAAACACTCGGTTGATTGCTTGCAAATCGATCATTGAGTGAAAATACCTAGCACTATCTTTTGTCCCTGACATCGCCTTCGGGTGAGGAACCGGACGTTAAACCCTCATTGTATTGTATTGTATTGTCTGTAATAATTATGTCCTATGCATATCACTCACAAAGCCTACGGGCGTAGGCTGCAGCCGCTACCTTGAGCTTCAGCTTTCGTCCTTAATCATCCTGATAGTAAAATTCTCCGAAGTTCCACTGAATGTTCTAATAACAAATGAAAGCGACCCTGCATTAAAAATTGATCACGAACTTCAGGTTGCGCTTTCGAACATTGAGCCTACAATAAAACGACTGTTCCTTGAAACAAGCACAGTTATCAGATTAGGTAGGCCCTACAATTAAACATTTCTGTGCATGCAATATGCACTTTCTACCCCATGTTTGTATCTAAATTTCTAAATTTAGAGACTTCAGCCTATACTCCCTTTAGTTTAGGTCCTATTAGTAGACCTATAGGTCCTATTAGTAGACCTATAGGTCCTATTAGTAGCCTTAGTATAGGATTAGTATAGTGTGATTATATAGTGATGTGACACGGGACTATTTTAATTTTTTTTTGTGTGCCGCAGGACTCTTTGAAAAATTTAAGTGTGCCGTTGATGTAAAAAGGTTGCGGAGCACTGTACAAGCCTACAAGGTATGGTGTGGTGAGGCATGATAATTATACAGTAATTATCATTCCTATTATAATGTATTCATGTAATTTATTGTTCATATATTTTAACTATTGTTATCTACAGGTATACAGGTGATAACGAGTAACTTTAAGGTGGCTCAGTTGTATCAGGGCTTGGTTCAGGGTCACAGGGACCAGCAGGTGAAGGCTGGTCTACCTGTGGGGCTGCTGCTAGACAGCAGGACCAGTGCGCTGGTGGCTAATGGGCGACCTGGACAGCTGCAGTTCTATCACCCAGCTAGGGACGAGCAGCTGTTCTGTGTGAGTACTGCTGTAGTACATTTACCAATTTATGATGACACTTATAATTTATAGTTGATTTATTTATTTTGTTTTCATTTAGTCTATTTATTGTAACATCTTTTTGCTGTGTCTAACCTGATAAGATACAATTATATACAGTTTACAGAACTGATCCACATTCTTGATCCTTGTGGTCCAGTTCTGCATAACAGCAGCCAATATATCAATATCAATATATCTAATCTTTAGCAGCTAATGCTATCCAAGTAAATGTGTACATCTAGAACTTTTTTTCTTTACATGTACATGTAGTCGAACAGTGGCTATCTATTGCAATGTTAACTCATTTTAGAAAGAAATTAAAATAGTCCAGCTCAGTCACTACTGCCCATGTATAATTATAATTTTGATGTAAATATCACTCGACATTCTCAAGCACTGTATGTGTATATGAGCTGCTTTACTCTCCATTGCTATTTGTGTTTACAGTTAGATATCACAGGACAGAACTATGTGTCGCCAGACAGTCTCAAGCACCCCCTAGTGTTGACACAGATAGAAAGAGCTGCAATGGAGAGTAGAGGAGATTGGCTCGTCACGTATGAGCGCAGGAGTGACGGAGTGGTCACGGATGAAATGAGACTCAAGTTCTGGTCCTACAGCGTCACCGACAAAACGTGAGTGGTTTGTGTTAAGTCATTAACTGTAAGCTTATACAAAAATAATACAAAACAATTTGATTTTAAAGTCCGTTTCATCATCTGACGACGATATCAAGGACGTCTCCAGTAGCGCATGCAATACTTTTTGGTCCACTCAATACGGTTATCAGTCACAATTGACTGAAAGAGAATAAGGGTCATTACACGATGCATATCCAATTATCTATAATAACAGAAATAATAAAGGTAAAATATCTGAGAAGAGAATTAAGAGTTTTGATTGATTAGACTAATCAATCCTTATCCAATCGATCCAAGCAGAGTTTAAATAAAATTTCTAATGTTCGGCATTATGCTCTCTATTTACTTTCAGGTTCGTGCTCAATACCACCGTCAATGTTCCACACAGTCACAAGGTCGAGACAATCCAGTTTAGACCTGTATCCGCCGGTTCTAGAGTGGCTAGAACCAGTGATGATGATGAGGACGATGACAATGCTCTAATGGTCGTAACGACAAGCTCAGATGGAACGTTTAAACTGTGGAAACTTGTCGATGATACAGATATATACAGTTAGTATGAAATTTCTCGACATTGTAATTTCTCAAAATTGTCTGCTAGTGACAGCCATGCGTGTTTACAGAAAATAACGGGATCAGTGACCGCACTGATTAACATTACCTCTACAATACACATTACACACGTGTTCAAAGTTCTTTCGCCATCTGAATGGCCATCGATCTTTGTTGCTTTAATTTAATTGTATACTTATTTTTATTTATTCTTCTTTTCAATTTTCACATGTCAGGATTGTTAGCCAAACGTGTTTACAGTGTTTCCTTTCTTAGTTTCCATTTGGTAATTTTTTATTGTCACTGGTTAATCGTATCTTTGCTCTAAAAGCGCAGTACTGCTCCAAGTTCGGATGCACAGACGCTCTAACCACTCGGCCATACCCCCCCCCCATTCTTCTCGGTGTCATATCTCTTATTTGTTATGCTTTTGTATTTTCAGTAAACCAAACTAATGAAGCTGCTTAATACCTGGCATATTACTGAATAATATTGAAGTATTTATTCTCTTTCATTTCTCAACCAGAACCAATGTACTCTAATTCACAGTTTGTGAAACTTTAGGCTTATATCATAACCCAGAGTATGGCCCAGCCTGTTTCTCCATTTATTTATTGATTGATTGATTGTTTGATTGATTGATTGGTAACAGGAACCAATGTACGATGGAATTGTGAGTCAGTGGGCTCGTATCGTAACCTAGCATGTGGCCCGGCCTCTTTCTCCCAGGACGGCTCGCTATTGGCTGTAGGGTTCAGTGATGTTATGACATTGTGGAGCCCTATGAGTAATTCTCTGCGTCACGCAGTGTCGCTGGGTGGACCGGACTTTAACATCGGGTATGTATCTCTGCACTTGCACCTTATTTTTCATTTTTTACTTACAATTTAATTTAATTTTAATTTGATTTGATTTGATTTCGTTGTAATTTGATAACTGTTAATTGTTATGTTCTTCTAATTGTTGGAATTATTTCTTTATTTAATTATTTATTAATTATTATCCAATTCTGCAATTTTTTATAATTGAAATTCCCTGTTTTTATAAATGACCCTGGGCTAATAAAGATAAAATTGATATTTATTGCTGAAAAAATATGTGAAGATAACAATTTACATGTTAAAAAACTCTGAAACTCTTTGGAAACTCCTTAATGCCATTTTGCTTAAGGTAAAATTCTACACTTTACTGAATGCTCAATGCACATGTTTTACAGATTTACTATGTGACTATGTTCACGGTTATTTTTTGTACTTACATTTGATGTTTACAACATCTATAAAGTATTTATATAGATTTGATAATTTATTCTCAAGATAAATGAGTGAGATAAAATGCATTTATAAGCTTGCAAATCGATCCATATTTGTATAATAAGTTAATTTCAATTTTAATAATCGATCGATATTTGTATAATTAGTTAATTTAATGTTACTGATTTTTCTCAATTCCATTAGTATTTTGTGCTTAAAGTCGATATGTCATAACTAGTTGATTAGCGACTGCAATAATATCAGCCAACAGCAAACATTTCCGTCTATGAATTTTTAGCATCAGATCTGTTGTATTGAGTGTTCAAGAATATAGCTAATATGAATATGAATTTAGCTAATAAAAAGAAATCACCTAAATGAAGCAGTTAATGGCGATGTATTATCAATTTCTATTTTACTTAGGACTATAATTTGGGTGTGCAAACCTGTCTATATATTAAAATTTTGTATATTTATTTATTCACATGCTGGTAGCAAAAGAATGTGAATATAAAGTCGACTTTTACTGCACATGTTTCGTAAAAGCCGACTAACGCAGATATTTATGTACTGAGAATTTTCATACTGAGGAAATCAACCGGAAACCATCTCGGAAGTCAGAATATGTATTCCTAAGAAAAAAGCTTACATTTTTGGTGTGTTAAGGCATGGCCTTTTGGATGAGATGAACTTGATGATCGATGGAGTGCTCATTAGTGAGCGTGATAGCAGACTGTGTTTCAGAGTATGTACCTTGAACCTGCATTTGGCAGTGCACTAGAGAGAGAGAGAGAGTAGCAAAAGCTTTGTAAAGGCTCTCTACAGGCCAGACAATAACACACACAGTCAGTGACCCAACACCAGCAGACAAACAATTAACCTACAATAATCACGGTCCATAATACACGGATGGCCTCAATATAGGCCTAAACGTTGCTCGCAGGCCTACAATAGGCTACGGGTCAAGTTGTCCCAGATATTTCCCCAGAAGCGAGACATACGGCATTAGGAAACTTGTCTTTGATAAAGTTTGATTAATTCCTCTGTAGTATACAATGAAGCTCATACAATACATTGATATAAAGTCTTGATTGATTAATTAACTGACTGCCTGTTACAATTAACTGGTCAAGACAAATTCTTACGCATGATAGTTTGATTGATTAATTGATTGATTGATCGATTGATTGACTGATAATTTGATTGATTGATGCAGGCAGCTAGTATTTGGACAGCATAAGGCCTCACATATTCTCTATATAACAACACGTGATCACTTGTATGGTTGGAACGTACTCTCTGGGACAGGTTAGTAGATTCAATCAATCAATCAATGCATTATGAAATCAATCTATCAATCGAGGTATTCATACATCGTCATTCATTTAAAAAAAGCCATATTGACACTAGAAATGGACACTAGAGGGTCAAGCAGTCAAAGATCACAGTTGGTGGGGCATCTGAGATATTTACAAGACTGGCATTTGAGTGATCTATTAGTACATGACCATCTGAGATCATAACCCCAATCCCCTTGCTGTCAAATTTGCTACCACTGCAATATAAATGTTTGTCGCCTCTGTCGAACACAAAACCTTTATAACAATTAATTGGCTCTGTTAATAAATGTAATTATAGATTATTATGAATTAATACATTACTGTATTAGTAATTAATTGATTGATTGATTACAGTTCAGTACAGTCTATCACAATCTATATCACAACTACTTCCTGTGCCAGAGTCAGAGAGTGTTACCATATTCACTGAACAAAAATCACGTACGTAAGAATTTATCTAGTTCTCTAAACTTGTCTAGAGCGAAGGCAACGCAAAGAGATGGTTAAAACTTACAATTGACATATCACTTATTATTCTTTTTATTTTATTAGGGCACAAAAAAATTCATACATTCAGGATTCTTTCAGAATTCATTCATTCGAATTCATTCATTCAGAATTCATTCTATCAGCATCAACACTGTCGACTTCATTCATTCATCATTCGTTGATTCATCATAATTAAACCTTATCTTATCTATATACAAATGCTGTTGTATATAGATACGCTATGATTAGAAACTATATTATGTAGATTTTTGTGCCGGACGTAATATCTAGATTTACAGATCTGGGAATTTCATATTATCTATATTATACAGAATATAGACATCCCAGGTACTGTCCTCTGGTGACTAAATGGACATTCAATCCATATTCTCTGACTTTGCCCTAAGGCGAGGAACCGGACGTTAAATCCTCATTGCAAAGAACATTGTTTTCGTTGTACCACACAGTTCACGTACTGAGCGGCTCCACAGGCTGCACGCTGTATGAGCTAGCTAACGTCGCCTCCTCTGCCATCTTGTCGGCCATCTTTGTTCCCACAGCGAGCACAGCGCAGGGAAAGTTAAGCTGGATGGGGAACAGCCGCTTGTACTTCATTACGGAATCTCAGGTGTGTATTACAAATTTGTTTCATTTCTATGTAGACTAATTATAGTGATAGTCACTGTAAGTGTCAGTTTTTCATGTGTGATGATGTTTGGTTTATGCAACAAGCTGTTACGCCTGGGACTTACAGCGCCTCAGAATTATAGTAGGCATTTTGAATTAGATAAACTGACTCTATACTTAGTTACAGCATTGCAACAATTTCACTACAGCACTGTCAAGATTTAAAACATTGAATTTAAATGATGGATCGATGATTAGATCAATGTGGGTGAATGTTGAGACTAGGCATAACATAATTTTTTTCTAACTACTTTTGAGTAGTTGAACTATTCTGGTAGTTACCTACTTTTGAGTAGTTAAACTACTGTCTAACTACTAACAACTTCGAGCAGGGCCGGATTTAGGCATGTGCAACAAGTGCGCTGCACAGGGACCCCCACCACTTTGGGGCCCCCACCCCCAATTGTTTTTTTAAAATTTATGTATTAACAAAATACACAAACGTTTCTTTGGTTTACATATTTTTTCGTGTAAATTATGTTAAAATTATAAAATATTGATCACCTTTATTTTTCTGCTACTTTATTATTAAATACCACAATTTACTCTATTACAATATTAATGTAATGTGATTTTATTGTTGAAGGAATTATTAACACTAGTATGTGAAGATGAAGACTCAATTGTTGGCTATTCTGTGAGTAGTAACAAATATCTCTTCTTTATTGTATTGATTTATTAAACTTCAGCCTATAGAGTTTATAAATCTCTTCATGGTGTATTAATTTAGATATTATTTATTATAGCACTGAGTTCATTCATTATCAGACGATTAGCTCATCATAGTTCATTAGTCACTCTGTGTTTGGTTGATCAAAATCTAAGATCAAACTCGTTATCCCAACGGTTCCAGTCATACCAACAAAACACATTTTGTTATTTAGGATAATTGTAAAAATATAAGGAGAATTAAGGAATTAAGGACAAGCTTGTAGGAAAGTGGAGGAGGCGGTGGCTTGGGAAGGCAAAGAGAATATTTACTTCCTTTCACCCCATGACGCAGTTTAAGACAATGGAAAATATGCGTATCTGTTAAGCATTTATTTTGTACAATTTTACAATAACTATGTCCAAATTAAGGCATTTTTAAGTGTATTGTCTATTATTATTATTGTCAGTTATTGTCTATTATTATTGTCTAATATTTATGTCTATTATTATTATAGTCTATTGAGTTTATTGTCCTCGAGGACTTGGCCTTGGCCTCGAGTGTACTCGAGGACGCTTTTTCATGGTCTTGGCCTTGACAGTAAAGGCTTTGGCCTCATCAGTCTTGGTCTTGGCCTCTAAACAAATTTCTTTGCCTTGACCAAATCAAGGTGAAGGCCTAAATATTACTAATTAATTATTCTCCATTCCAAGTCTTTCATTCAGGTGCAGAAGGCAGATATCCATGGAACTTGTTTAGACAAGATCCATTTTGAAAGATTCGTGTTGCTGCATCCTCTACTTGAATCTACTGCTGTTTGTGCCAGTAACTCCTGCATCAATCGAGCGTGTTGATGGTCTTTATGAGACCTCATGAAGCGCGTCTGGGGCAGAAACTACTTGCCGAACTTGCATTTGCAAAATCTAACAAGCACATTATGTAGATACAGTAGGCCCCCTATGTGTAAATTGTACAACTGCATTTTATCTGAACTTCTGATAGGGATCATATAGGCTCTGTCTAGTACAATTTGTTAAGTATTACAGTTTTTAACTCTCTATGAGTTATAATAATTATTGCATAGTCTAAAGCCTATAACTACTGAGCTGTTTAATCAATAAAAATCTAGATTTTATGTTTTTTAGCGATTGTATCTTATAATTTGCAGAGAAGGCTTTGGCCTTGAGCCTCAAGTCCTTGGCCGCCTTGGCCTTGAGGTTTAAGGCCTTGTCCGTGGCTTCGAGGTTCATGGCCTCGATAACATCACTGCATTTTGTAATGTGATTGAAAAAGGTTACTGAAAGTTAAATATGTGACTAATTGATTGATTGATTAATGTAACTGATTAACGGAATAGCATTAAGTTATTGATTGATGTAGCTGATGAACGAAAATAATTATATCTACAAAATGGAATCTCTACTCTATGATTGATTAATTGGTTGGTTGGCAAATTTATTGATTGATTGATTGCAGAAGCTAGAGCGGCAGTTGCCTATGACAGCGTTCAGTGCTCTGATGGCAGAGAAGAAGAAATCAGAAGTCATCAAACAAACAGACGAGCGGTGGAGAGATAGGACTAATACACAAGATAAACTGTTCTATAGTGAGGTGAGTGAGTGAGAGAGAGAGAGAGAGAGAGAGATAGGACTAATACACAAGATAAACTGTTTTATAGTGAGGTAAGTGTGTGTGAGAGAGAGAGCGAGGGAGAGAGAAAGGGAGAGAGAGAGAACCAGTGATGGGCACTTAACTACTTTTGAGCAATTAAACTTTAACTACTTTTCCAACTACTTTTGAGTAGTTAAACTAAATAGTTAACTACTTTTCAAACTGAGTAGTTAAACTTTTTCAGCTTAACTACTTTTCAGTAGTTGGAATAGTTAACTACTTTGCAACTACTTTTCAAATATCTAGCCTAGTAGAGCACTTTTTCTAGACATTATTTTCTCAGTCTTTTTAGGCTGTAAGACCAAAAATATGTCCAGAACTTCAATACTAAATATGTATAGATTTCAAACTTTAATTTGATTAGGCCCTATTCATGAATTTGATTGCATTTGTCGATTTTAAATAAAGTTCATTGAGATCAAGCAAATCTCTTATCTCTCTCTATTATGACTTGAAACACAGTTTAATTTTGATTTTTCTTGTCAATTTGGCGTAGTCTTACATGCATATCATTGCGTATAGTCTATAAATTTTGTTCAAGTTTTGTTAAAAGCTAAATCAATCTTTTATATAGTATTACAGATAAGCCTAAATTAATAGTGGTGCAGGGCGAACAGATAGGCATTCATGAATGGTTTACATTGGCAATCTATACGGTGCACGTGGCATATATATGACACCCATTTGTAAAAAGTCTACAGCCTCGCTCATCAATGAGCAAATCATCGATCAATCCAACCAGGTGATTGAAATTTTTCACTGCGTTGCCTTAATGAAAGCTCTAATTAGGCCTATGCTATTCAAATAAAGCCGGGTGTTGCTGAGGTAGTTTCCTATACAACACGGTTACTTTTGGACCATGCAGTCACTGATGTAAAAACACAAATCTTTCAAACAAGCTGTTGCGCCTGGGACTTACAGCGCCTCAGAACTATAGTAGGCATTTTGAACCAGATAAACCGACTCAGGCCTACACTTAGTTACAGCATTGAAACAATTTCACTTACAGCACTGTCGCGATTTAAAACATTTGAATTTGATAATGGATCGATGATTAGATCAATGTGGGTGAATTTTGAGACTAGGCATAATGTGCGCTCATTCATGGTAATTATTTACAGAATTTTTTTCTAACTACTTTTGATTAGTTAAACTATTCTGGTAGTTAACTACTTTTGAGTAGTTAAACTACTGTCTAACTACTAACTACTTTTGAGTAGTTAAACTTTTTGCTTTAACTACTTTTGAGTAGTTAAACTACGTAGTTAACTACTTAGTATTAACTACTGCCCATCACTGTAATTTTGTATATTAAATTTAAAGTTTTTGTAAAGCATTCTCATAGACCGGTTTAGGGCATGATATTGCTATATTAATTTTTTAACTAATAATAATAATAATCATAATGCCAGTCACATGTATTTGCATGCTGGTTTCCTGTTTTCTTTATTACTATTTTCGCTATTTTTGTAGTCTGCAATAACTCTGGTTAATCGTATCTTTGCGTCTAGAGCGCCCGAATAGCCAGTATCTGCGCTTAAATTCATCGATTGAATTAAAACATTTATTGACATCCCTGACATCATCCCTGGATGAGGAAACAGACATTAAAAATTTAAATATCTATTTTTATAAAACATACCGCATAGACGATCCAGGGAAAGAATGAGCACACAATGGCCTGTTGGTAGAGCTTTGGATATCTTGAGTAGAGATCTAGGATCAAATCTGCCGTCTGCAATAACAAATACAATATGAGTGTAATTGTAAATGCAGTAGTCCAGTCTAAGTGAATGAAAATGATCGCTTTTTGTTGTCAGATGGCTTGCAATAAAACTAAATCAACTTGTTAGTATTTCTGATTGATTGAATTTAGTATAATTGGAATTAATTGATTGATTGCTTGATTGACCGACTGATTCATATTCAATATTAATCAATTATATTAATTACATTAATTAACTATATATTAATTAATTAATCAATCAATCAGTCGATTGATTGATTAATTAATTGATTGGTTGATTTAGGACATGCCTGATTAGCTGAGGACTTACAAATCAAACAAAATCAGCATGTTCATTGATTGTTTGATTGTTTCTTGACTGATCGATTGATTGGTCAATTGATTTAAAGATTGATTGATATAAAACCAACCTGACTAACCGAAGACTTACAGTCGAACAATGTTATTATCGATTGATTGAGCATTTGATTGATTGATTGATTGATTGATTGATTGATATAAAACCAACCTGGCTGGCTGAAGACTTACAATCGAACAATGTTATTATCGATTTGATTGATTGATTGATTGAGCATTTAATTGATTGATTGATATAAAACCCACCTGACTAGCTGAAGACTTACAGTCAAACATCCTATAGATTGATTGATTGATTGATTGACTGATTGATTGATATAGAACCCACCTGACTGGCTGAATTCTTACAATCAAACACAATGAGCATGTTATTATTGAGGCAGTACTGAACGACCTCCTCCACTGTGGGGATCCTTTCATTAGGAAACCTCTGCCTGTAACAACCACCAACCTCACATCTCAGTAATACAATACAATACAATACAAAGGATATTTTATAGCGCCTCTATATACTAGGTATCTCAGAAGTGCTTTCTGGAACAGTGAAGGGAAGAGTTATCTTGCCTGCCATGAGCCACACATGTGATAAGGCCTCCGCAAGTCTGGAAATTGAGCGACCAATTGGTCAAGTAGACAGAAGCCATGGCCCAGACCACTCTGCCCTTCACTGCAGTATTGGCATTAGTCGGCTCTTAAGAAACACATGTGGTTGTCGGTTAGTCAATTCTCAAGTTTCCTTGATCCAACACGGGTAAATATCCATTAGTCTAGAATGTTTAGGCGGGGATAAAATTTACATTAATTTTTTTAAAGATATCAAGCATTATTTCTAATAATTTGTATGCGCTCAGAAACAATAAGATTCATTGATTTCCCAAATATTTCTCAGACTATTGTGATTCAACAAAACTTCATATCTCGCTCCATAGCATCCAGTTTAACACTGACTAAACAGCTCTACAGAGATATTTTCTCACCATATTTACAACCATCCAGGCCCATTGGGACACTCGAGAGTGGACCAACCAAAGCGCTTCACTAAAGTCGACTATCGCAATCATTGAGGAAGACAACAGAAGACTGCAACAGATACAACAATTTTCCTTTGAAAGGCATCATTACAGGTTTATCATATACAAATGAAAGAGAAAAACGGGTCAAGACGGTGCAGAGCCATTTATCCATAAAAACATCTATTAATTAA
>JAQFZF010002932.1:0-11852 GCA_034695365.1 Enchytraeus norvegicus
TGAGTGTCTCTCTCTCTCTCTCTCTCTCTCTCTCTCTCTTTCTGTATCTCTTTCGAGCTATCTCTCTTTCAACTTTGGAGCTCCAACACTTTGGAATTCCTTGCCACAAGAGCTTCGATCTTGTAGAGACATTATTATTACTTTCCTTGCAAGCTAGAAATCCATTACTTCCTGCGGTAGTTCTGCTTGATTTATTTTCTTTGGTGGATAATGGACTTGCACTGTGTTTTATCTAGCTTTCTCTCCGGTTTATACATATGCACGTTTGTTCTGGTGGTTTTTTTTAACTGCATGATGTTAAATATTTTGCATGGAAGGCCCCTGACATCTGCTTCCGATGAGAAAGGTTCCTGAATTCACCTGAATTTTACTAATCAGTCTTATGAGTCTATCTATCTATCCAGTGCTCTGCCACATGGCAGGTCCAAGGCAAAAATTCATACACACAATCAGCTCTCTCGCTCTTTAATGAGCACACCATCGACCAACCCAATAAGTCCGTCTCATCACAAAGCTTTGACTTTCCCACACCTAAAATGATGCCTTTGTTCAAGGAAAATATAGGTGTCTGAGATGGTTTTCCATTGCCTTCCTCAGTATCTGCGTTAGGCGGCTCTTACGAAACACGTGCAGTTATCGGTTGGACTATTCTCAAATATCCCGGACCCAACACGGGATTATAGGACCATAGTTGTGTGAAATGTTCCAATGCTGGTGTTTAAGAATTACCATTAATTCAAAATTGCCTTTTAGTGTGTACTGCATACAATGACAACAATCTACTTTATATCTGTATTGAGTGAATGAATAAGTATAAACAATAATTATTTAGACATTTATGATTCATCAGATGTAACAGCCTTCTGACAGTGCTTAATGAAAGTGCTTAGTTGCTATTTAATATTGTTTAAATAATAAATATTTAATTATTGCAGACAGCAATCATATTGTAGTCTGCATGGTGCATTGTTGAGTAAAGCTATAAACTATAAACTATAAACTATAAGGTAAACCGAAATCAGTGTGATAGTAATGCTCAATTGTGTTGAGCCATCTTGAGGAGAGGTCTTCTGAACCTTCTTGACCTTAAACACACTCAAACCTACCTAACTTTTCTGCAATTTGTCATTGTAAAATATATGACATGCATGACATCCCTGACATCATCCATGGATGAGGAACCGCCCACTAAACCTACATTATTATTATTATTATTATTGTTAATATTATTATTATTATTATCATTAAATGTAAGAATTGAATTCATTGCAGTAAATGAGACAAACTAATAAAGAAACCTAATTGACAATATAATTATAACATACAATAGTATACAATGCAATACAAAACAATACAATACATAGCAATACAATACACATTCTATACATGGCAATACAATACAATATAAATTCCGAGCGTTATAAATTATGGCAGAACAAGTTAACAACAAATGGCACTAACTCCATTTTCAAATAGACAAATCATACTAATTCAAACTACCGTGCATAGGTATGCAATGTGCTAACAAGAAAATATTTTAAGATAAAATATTTGGCAAATAAGTAACTGTTAACAGTTTTCAAACAATCGAAGCCAACCATATTATTTGCAGAAAAAAATACATCAGAGCATCAAAGTCTAAGTGGAATATGATAGAGCCCATCAGCAAATACTATCAGACTAGACACAAACTCTCTCATTCTCATAAGCTATACCAATATACACCCGTGTTGGATCAGGGGTACTTGAGAATAGACCAACTGAAACACTGCATGTGTTTCGTAGAAGCCGAATAACGCAGTCATTGAGGAAGGTGATGGAAAACCACCTAGGAAACATTAAATTTCCTTGAACTAAGGGATCATTTTACAAGTGGTAAATAAATCATCTTTGTGATGGCATCATCTTGTTGAGTTGATAAATGGCGTGCTCATTAATGAGCGAGAATGCAGATTGTATGTGAGACTGCATCTTGGACCTGGCATTTGGCAGAGTACTGGATAGATAGATACCGATATATTGTAGTAGTATTACACACAATCAATCCACATATAACAAGTATAAATATGCAGTAAGAAATACACGCCACCATGCAATGTTAGTATACTTTTTAGTAAAAGAAGGCACATGCCATTTTAAACACTGCTAGATAAAAATTAATGAAGAATGAAATATGCATGACACCTTTCAATATATTAGTATCGACTTCTACCTTGTAAAATAAAAGATGCAAAGCATGCATCGAATATTCAACATATCGTCTGATAAAAAATGCAATGTGATATACATGCACCATTATATTAACATGCCTTTTCACAAAAAATGTATAACATTCTAGAATTTGTATATAAAGCAAGCTTTCAATGCATAATGAAAAACATTCGAGCATGCAGAAGTCATACACATTGCATGCATCTTACTTTCTACATAAAGCAAGTTAAGCCAATACAATACAGTATGAAAAATGCAGACTACTATGCAATATTAGTCGACACAAACATGATGAGAAATGCCCACTGCCCAGGCATAGAGAAGTGCTCATGCTCCAAGTACATGCTTCACTTACCCTACAGGAATGCATGGCTGCATAGCAACTGTCAGCAAGAAACTCCGAGATGTTATCTCTGATTGCACCTGATGAACTCTCCGTGCACCTGATGAACTCTCCTTGTCTGATGAACTCTGATTGCACTGCATGACCTTTCTACGATGCTACCTATGCCTTATTCTTGCATCTGATGAATCTTATTCTACTCTATGATATGCTAATCTTCTCAACCTATTTCAGTTCAAGGTGCCTATCATAGGCCATTAGGCCTACTTCAATTGCACATTTGCACTTGTTGAACTCCATAACTATAAGGCTACCATACTTCACTTGCACTTGTTGAACTCTCTCAACCTATTTATGACAGCAATTACACTTAATGAACTGTACAACTTGCTCTCTAATGATTTGCAAATGCAAATACAGTACAAACTCAATAACTAATGCAACTACTTTACATTGGATGGGCGAATACATCAACAATAAATGAAGAAAAGTTAATCTAGGCACTCAATCTAGGAAGCTCAAGTGTGACTTTTTGTATAAAAATAGACAATGATTAATCATAATTTCTTAATAAGAGTACATGTCATAATTTACTAACTTCAGATGCTACCTCCTATCTTCTCTCATAGCATCTGAAAAGGAAACCTTGACAATTTTAACAGGTTTAACTCTAGTATCAAACAATCCTCTCTTAGCTACACTGATACAAGAAACTGTTCTTTCGACGTGATTTATTACTGTAATCGTTGCAGGAGATTTCACTCTATTCGAATTCATTCTGGACATACTGTAATCACTTACAGTGCAATTCTTATATGTCATGGTGCTCATATTTGACGCTGGAACATTTTTACAACAGGTTTCTAATACATTTCTGTTTTCAGTAGTCGAATGAAATATGGCGGTAGGGTTGCTGCCCTTTATAAGTCGAGAATTTTCAAAATGGCCACCCACAGAATGTCTAACTCCTGCAGCCTTATTACTAGAATCAGTAGAGAAAGTTTTCCCATCACCACCAGACTTGCACTGATTTCTACGACTATTACCAACAATAGATACTTGCCTGTTACTAAAACCTTCTTCATCATTAGCCCATGCATGTTGAGAATAAATTGGATGACCAAGAAATGGATTTTGCCATGAAGAGAGCCTCTCTTCGTAAACAAATGGATTTCTTTTATCTTCATCCTTGTTTGCAACCCCTGCCATATGTTGGTCAGTACAAATATGGACTCTCTCTGGAGATTTGTCTTTATTCTCATGTTTAAACGATACCGATTTAGGATTTTTCTTAGAATATCCTTTTAAACTATCCCCAGTTTTCAATATTTCAGCTGAATCTGCAAACATTTTATTTGAATGTATGGTCCAAGCACTTCTGTCATACTGAATATCAGATTCTTTGTTTGAGTCTTGTTCTTGAAGAGATAATGAAGATAACCCTGGTGGTTGAGAATACTCTAAACTTTCACCAAGGTTGAGGTTAGCGCCGCATGAAGATATGAAACCACTGTCTACCGAATTGACAGTATTTGTTAGAATTGGATTGGATTCTTCAGAAGATGGAATTATATGAATGCCATCGTCCTTCAAAATGTCAGAAATGTAGCTGCAACCTAACAGTTCTAAACTTCTCAGATTTTCTTTCTCAGAATTATCAGCGACTATACCTTTTTCTATACCTTTAGGGTTATGCATCCCGGGTGGATGTGTATCCATCTTTCCAGGACCCTCGCTGTTAGTGAAATCATAAAATGGATCAGAAATATCAGAGGCAATGCTTTCATCAAACTCATCCATTGTGTCACTACCACAGCTGTTGTTATCTGAAGCACAAGCGTTAGAGTCGCTGCTCAATGAATCTTGAGATGAATCAATCTGTACCAACTGTCTCTCATTTACATCATCCTTAGTTACTGACTCAATGTCTTGAGATGAATCAATCTTTATCAACTGCCTCTCATTATTATCTGCTAATGTATAATCAAAGCAATCGTCTCCTCTACAGATATTAAACTTATTTTCACTGGCATGTTTAAACTGAGCATTATTATCAGCATTTATCAAAGACTCAATGCCCTGAGCATAACCCAATATATTGCTGGAAGAACTAAAACTATGAGAATTAAATGTAGAATCAATGGGAGTGTAAGAGGATCTTGAAGAATTGGATTCAGCATCACTAGATAGTGCCGCAAGTGCAGAATCGTCTAATAGTGGTAAATCAAATGAGGAAGCACGAGTTTGTGCAGGACAGGAACCTGACTGAGCCCTGTCAGCATGCTCATCTAATTCTTTATTACTAATATATTCAGAAGGCCCATCCTGAATTGTCATGGAATCATTAGGTATATTATGAGTATTGGATGTGGTAGTCGTACTAATCTTACTAGCAGCAGAATGTTGTAAATTTCCTAAACATATTTTATCTGCATCACTCCGCTCTCTTCCTAAAACATTTCTATTGTACCTCGTCACATCATGACCTAGCTTCTGAGAGATCCCAATCATCCCACCCATATCGCTGACCATATGAGCTGTTTTATCAGGAGAATTATTTTGTTTGATACTTCTGGAGCAATTCATCTCTTGCCGGATCCCACTAATATTACCAAGTGATGTTCGGCAATGTTTACGATGATTTTGCAGATTTGACAGAATGATTTGTAATCGCTCAATCATCAGATGAGGGTTGTTGATCAGTTTCTGACAGCTCGTTATATCACATGTGGGGTGCTCGCAACGACCATTTACACTGACTTTAGAGTTTTGATATGACTGACTAGAATTACTAACAGCATTCACAGATCTTGGTTTAGATACGTCACTTTCGTTTTTATCATTTCCTAAACTATTCACAATTCTTGGTTTGGATAACAAGTCACTTTTATTTCTATTTTCTCCGGCTTGAGAAGTTCTGCTCTCCACAGGCTTTGTTTTACTAATACTGGATCTACTATTTTCTAGACTAAAAGTAACTTCTTTCTTATTAGTTCCTGATGTCTTTAGTCTAGAGCAGCTTGCTTCGAAATCTCTACTCAAATCTGCACTGTGATTTTCAAGATCGCTTGCGCTTGAAATTTTTCCTTCATCTGTCTCATCAAATTCGGCTTTTTGCAGCTTCTGTGGCAGATGAGATAAATTAATTACAATACAATACAATGAGGATTTAGCGTCCGGTTCCTCACAAGTAGGCGATGTCAGGGAGTCCCAAGCAGACCATGCAACTGCAAGCAGTTCTATACCACCAGAACACACTTGTAAATGCATGAACCGAAAAGGAAGCGGAACAAGTGATGTAATTTTACATCGAAGGGCTATAATTAGACTTGGAGCAAATCTAGTTATGTTTTTAATATGGTTGGCCTAATTTCTTTACGAATCCTTATATTTAAACTATTAAGAACTGCACAATTTTAATTCAAAAAGAACAAGTTGACTTCCCTGTATACATATTTCACCAAAAAAGTTGCGAAAAGTTGCGAAAAGAGCCTATCTCAGCAAAACTAAAGAAAAAACAACTCTTAATTTTAATAGTGTACCGAACGAATAATAATACTAATACTAATAATAATAAAAAGAAGTTTAACGTCAGTTTTCTCATCCAGAAGGATGTCATGGACGTCATACCTGCGAAGAATTCCAAAGTGCAACACATTTTGTTGTTAAAAAATAACGTTGTAAATGATAAGAATGCAGCTTAATAATGTATAAAATTTCACTATCTTATAAATAAGAATCATTTGATGGAAAACTTAAACTATAATTATTATAATCCAGAGAAGCCTGGATAATAAGCTGAGATATTAGATGAAATATTATAATCAAAACTCCACTACTCCAGAAATCCACCACTCAGAAGAAACACTAACCAGATATCATAGACGCCTTCTATCACAATTAAGAACTAACAAGTCACCCTTCCTTTTATCCTACTTACACAAAATTAACCCCTCCGAACACCCATCACCACTCTGCCCCCTTTGCTCTGACAAAACCCATGACACAATACACCTCTTTCAATGCATACAAATACAGACAACACTTACTCCAATAGACTTATGGATCATTCCCTGCGAGGCGGCGGAGCTGCTGGATACCTGGCGGCGAGCCCTGGAGGAGCGCTCACAAGGACGAAGATAGAGAAGTCAGCACCACGGCTGATCTTCGGGTGGGCAACAACAACATGAAATATAATTTTAAGTGAATATGGAAATATAGTGTGTTAAGTGTGAGCGAGTGTGTATTTATGTGTTTGCACTTCTCATAGCTGCCTCAAAACTCTTACTGATGTTAACATTGGAGGAAGTATAACGAGTATGTATAAATGTTTATGCGTGTGTATTTATGCGTTTGTATTTTTGTGTGCACTCCTCATGCATGTACAATTGTACATTGTACATACGGTACCTCAAAGCTCCTATTGATGTTGACGTTAGCTGATGTACCAGAAGGCTCAGAGATTTTACGTTGAGGTATCGGAGGAAGAATTCTTGGCGTGCGAGTAGAGAGTGACTCAAGGCTCTGATCTGTTGCCTGTCTCATCAGTCTAAAACCTTCAAGGTTCAAATTCTTCAACCTACTCTCCTACACAAATTAGTTGATAATTATAATTTTTCATTTAAAGACAACACTTACAAATTGGATACAAAATAATGCGGGTTTAGAGTCCATTTCATAATCTCAGGGCGATATCAGGGATGTCTCAATCGAACAAACACTAAGCCTTCTATCTTGTCCACTGAATGCAATTATAAGTTTATATTTAACCTCACACTTATTAACACATTTCAGTCTACAAAATTTAATGTCTAGATCTGGTAAATTGAAAATAGGAAGAGCATCTAGAGATTAATTTATATTGAAAAAGTATGGCTATTCAGAATTGGCAAATCCTATTCCTCAACAACTCCCTGGCATCAGCTCTTGTTTTCATGGAAATCTTTATTCCATCTCCTTTTAAATTATAGGTACTGTTCATACCTTGTCTGCGACCTGAGAGCTCCAGGATAGTCCATGTAATCCAGTTTAACACAAGTTTAACACAACAAATTATTTGAACTAATTAATTCAACATGACTAACAGTAACTAATAACTATATTGGTTACCTGAGCAGTGATAAGTTGTTCGCTGTGCGACTGTTTGAGACGATTTAGAGAAGTCTTGTAAGCAGGAATGTTTGAATAAACATGAGAGCTGCCAGAGGTCGGCCTGTGATTGGTCAATCGATCAGTCTGATTATGGCTGTGAAACAAATGAACAACATAGATTTAAATTAATCATAATAATTATAGACACGTCAATCAATCAACATATGTATAAGACCGTCCCAAAAGATACAGCCTGCACGAGGTTGACATGCAATCCAGTCAATCTTGTATTTCAATTTGTATGACATTGTTTTCCTGCACTTGCAAGAACAGGAACCTATCTCCCAGTTCATGTAGGATATTATAATATGTGATATATAATTGCGTACATTAGGAGAAGATGGGTGAATCAATGCATATTCATTTGGTATGTAAGATATATAAAATGGACAATTGGGGAAAGTCAGTACAGTTGTAACAATTTAAAATTAAACACTACATTCGATGCTCAACTTTCGAATAATGGCAGACAATTATAGTAGTCAATAAAAGTGTCTTGATGCTAAATGAGATTTAGCTTTATAATGAGGGTGTGCTTATCAATGGGCGCGATAGTATAACATTTTGAGTAGACCTGAAAGTTAAGATGGGACTCAAAAGGCTAAAGCCGTATTTAACGTCAGTTTCACGCCCCAGAGGTGTACAATATAGTGTAATATCAGTAATGGATGAGCTCGGAGAGTCGAGCCATGCACATATGAAACCAGCACGGGAAGTTTAACAGACACGGCACTGACTCCGACTCCTGCTACAGTAATCTATCTATCTAGTGCTCTGCCAAGTGACAGGTCCTGGGAGTCAAATGCTTCCATAACTCTCCATGGTTAGCTTTTCGTTTTCATGACATAAAATGGATGATCGTATGCAAAAGTAGACTAAAGACCATCAGAAATATGGTTAAAATGGTGTTTATTTCAGCAATATTTCTAAATTGTTTTCATAATATTTAAAATATTTTATTGGTATTTACTAGATATAATGGTGTTCTACAATAGTGGCTAAAATTTGTATTGTGTCAGTTTATGGTTTTGAAAATATTTTGCAAATAACAAAAATTATTTATTTTGGTTGTTGGTCCACTTTTGCATACGACCATCCAAATGTTCCACCTTCTTTCAAATCATCTAACATTCCTATATGGCTTTATTACAGTAGTAGGTCTATAATAAAAATAAAAATAATAATTGGCCTAATAAAGGTTTAACGTCTGTTTCCTGATCCAACGATTATGTCTACACTTAGTACACTATACAGATCATATGAGTATAATATCGATCCTACCTGGTGTTAATTGGTCTGGCTCTAGTCGCCAGTTTTTTGACTGATAATGCTTCGTTAACCGGCAATTTTCGTTCAACTCTAGTTATACTAACAACTGAAGGCTTCCGCTGAAACAAAAATAATTAGTCCTCAATAAAAGTACAAAACATATTGGAACAAGAGTAAAAAATGCGAAACTGGATGAATGCATAATCATATACGATTTAAATAATACATGACGCTAAACATTGTACATGAATCTAACATTGCCATTGCTCTCATAAGGATTAAACACAATTTATAGCCATACCATTTCTTACAGAAAAATGTATTTATAATATTTTTCTTCGGCAAAAATTTGTTAAATGCAATTTAAAGTAGGGCAATCTAAATTCAATAAAAATAACGTTTTGAAGAGCAAATAATTATGATCATAATCAATTAGGCCTATATCTACAAAGTGCTGCACTAAACATAATGCCACAGTAGTGCTAAATGGACAATGGAGGGTGAAATTGCCCTGCAGCCGATGGCCACAACTGGTGTGAGAGCCTAGATCTCTCCAGCAATCAACAATAATTAATCTCCACAACAAACCTTTATCGGTTCTTTCCTATCTGCTGCAGCAGCAGAGATGTGCAATGACTCCAGCTCAAAGTCATCCACTGAATCCAGCCGATCTAACTGAGCCACTGCCATCGCTACACGAGATACTGATCTCAGCCTCGGATCTGTTAAGTCTATTTGCCGCCTCTCCACATCTGTGCATCAATCAATCAATCAATCAATCAATCAATCCAGCAATCAATAACTGACCTGTAGCTCCAATCTTGGGTCTATTAAATCTAAGTGACATCTTATTGAGTTTCAATAATTACTACAGCTAATTAAAGAATCATGCTAACTAGCACTTTAGGTGGTTGCTATAACATGCCTAGTTTTCCTACAATGTCCTACATGTTATACATTGAAGAGGCTACATTCTACAGTTTAAAAAAAGTTCAATTGGTCAACCTATTTGATAAGCTGCATTATTTAAACAGTTAAAGTAAAAGAAATAATAATAAACTAACCGGGGTTGACGTCCTCGATAAACCGCTTCCAAACTGGCGAGGAGTTTGCTATAACCTGCACAATTGGAAGCAATTAATCAAATATAACTATATATTTATTATTTAATCTACCTTTTCATAAAGCATCGTCCCCTATATATAACTTAGAAATATTTTATAAATTCACTGCTCTGCCTCCTTTACTCAAACAGAGGTACTAGTAAGATCATTAAACTAATGATATTATATATAATTAAATCAGCGTATCTTATCAAATTCCCAGTACCGAAAGTGGTAATATGAACTACTACTAATATTTCAAATTCTTTTCGATCAATTTTATTTACAACACTTTACAGTACCAAATCAAGCAACACGAATTTAACGTTTGCTTAGACGTCTGATGGTGACATTGGGGACATCCCAAACATGTAACCTATGCGTGTCTGTATATATATTATTTAATTTGAAACACCTGCCCACCCGTTTAAAAAGAGACTCAGCGATAACGTCGATGATGCTATGACGTAATGAAGAGCACGGTGTGACCGGAGGAAGACCTCGACTACTTCTGTACGCTGCTGTCCTCCTGCCATCGTCATCACTGTATCATAAAAGTAATACTTTATAATAAAAACTGTGACACATATAATACACACAAACATGCATACTCTAAGACACAAACATACATGTATTGTACACTGACATAAACACATGCATACATACTATAGCACAGCAGGAATGGCAAAGTCGGTTTTTTAGATTTTAGAGATTTTTTAGGTTTTAGAAGGTTTTTAAAATATCAGTTTTTTCCGATATAGGTAGGTTTACAAGTTCTTTAAGTTTCCTAAGGTTTTACACATGCACCTGCATGATTGAAAGTTAGCACACCTGCATATTGTCGTCCATATTTTTGTTGATTATCTTATCACTGCACATAACCATGCGAACAAAACACCCACACCACAGGCACACCCATACACACCCACAAACACACACACTGTCACACAGGACACACATACGACACACGCAGACACCCACACACATGCAGACATCCACACACATAGACACACACCCACACATGCAGACATACACCACCCACACCCACATAGTAAATAAAGATCAGATTCTAACACATCTGGCTGATAGTCGATGGCGAGGATCTCCTCCAGTGACCCGTTCTGCGCGTAGATCTCCTCCGCTGGCTGACTGCAGATCGTGTTCTCTCGGCTCATGTTCTTATCGGAGTCCAGCACGTCTGGTATCGTAGGAGACATAATGCCTGAGGGTCTAGGGCCTGATGAGATCTTCTCTCCCGATACCCACAACCTACGTCAAATACGTCATAATCTATGTCAAATACGTCACAACCTACGTCAAATACGTCATTACCTATGTCAAATACGTCACAACCTACGTAATAAAATGTGTCAAATACGTCACAACCTATGTCAAATAAGCACGTCAAATAAGTCACAACCTACGTAATAAAATGTGTCAAATACGATATATCCTATGTAAAAGTCTTACAAAGTATGTCAAATACGTCACAACCTGTAGACGTCAAATATGTCACAACCTGTAGACGTCAAATACGTCACAACCTGTAGATGTCAAATACATCAGAAACTACGTCAAATACGTCACAACCTGTATACGTCAAATACGTCACAACCTACGTCAAATACATCACAACCTGTAGACGTCAAATACGTCACAATCTGTAGACGTCAGATAGGAATATCAATCAGTAAATGTATTTGCACTGCTCAAAGCAAATGCAACAATATCACTACAAGGAACTGTGGTGGCACATGCAGTCATTGTATACCATT
>JAQFZF010002933.1:0-11852 GCA_034695365.1 Enchytraeus norvegicus
CATCGATTATCCTGATCCACATCCAGCGTTAATCGACTTCTGCGAAACACGTGCAGTTTTCGGTTAATCTATTCTTATGTTTGATAATCCAACACGGCAACGTAATCATAATATATGTGACGTCGTTTTTAGGGTTTAGTTTTACTATTATTTTATTTTTATTAAAATTATGAGACTATGTGTGTGGTATGATAGTGTGTGTTTCATTTCAAATGTTTGTGGGCCTAATTAATTGATTCTGAATTATAAATAAAAATAAAATACAAATATTCGAACATTTGACACATCTGACGAACGCTACATCCACTAGTTGATCGTTAATAAGTTTTCAAAATTGTTGTAGCCTATGTCCATAAAAGTGTTTGCTGGCGTGATCATTAATATATTCTCAATATTTCCATTAGTTTCATACAAGTTCATGGTTATTAAGATATCTAATTAATTAATCATCTTGTTAATCTTAGATAAGCGTCTTGTTAATCCTATTCTCTCCATCGAATCTCATAATAAATGTTTATTTGAGGGAAATAATGACGAGTGTCTACGTCATACATTAATCTCCTAGCTTTTAGAACTACTATAACTCTTGACCAGTAACTAAAGTAGGTCCCATTAATATTATCTGCAATTGCCTTCAGTATAGGCTACTTAAAAGTCTAAAAGAATAGCAATTGAATACAGGTCTACAATTGGTCATAACATTTTACAGCGGGAGGCCTATATCTTTATTAAGTGAATGTATATAAGATTATTCTGAAATGCTATTACCTTGCAAAGTCCATCGAGATAAAATAATAATAATTACTGCAGCTAAAAATATTATTGGATTAATTATTATTTTGTTTCTTTGCTCACTCCTCTATTAGGCTACCAGAAGCACTAGCTACAACTGATGAACTATAACAATAATCTATCATCATTACTAGTTAGTAGTTGCATGGCCAGCAAACAAAAGCAGTAAAGAGTAGGCCTATGGATCGAGAAAGGAATTTAAGCTGATCAACAAGCAGTGAGCTTGTAATAATAAATTTAATTGTAAAACCTGTGAACATTTATTAATTAAGCTTAATTTGCTTGATTTTGCAATAAAAAATAAAAAATGTTTAGCTGGCGAGTTCTATAGTAGTTCAGCTAAATTTATTTAGCTAACATTGATTAGCGTTCAAAGGGAGCAGCGCCCTTAACAGAGGAATAATTTTGGGTGTGGTGAAGGCCAAAGCATCTCTGATGGGATCGACTTGTTGAGTTAATCGATGGAGTGCTCATTGTAGAACGCTAAAGTAGAATTTGTGCAGGATTTTTGCCTAAAACCTGCGAATGGCACAGAGCTGGATAGATAGATTCTGAGTATAATTTCTTAAAGGCAACTAACCTTGATATACAAAATGAAGAGCGTAAATTTGAAATGATTATATGTACTATTTTATACGCACGCCTAATTATGATTGTACATGCATAATTATGTAGCCTACAATGCCGCTCTAGGTAAATACCGGCAGAGATATTTTGACATTTAGAATATAGCCAATAACCGAAGCACGGTTGATCGTAAAGCACGCAACGAATGAATTAACTCACACAGGTTAGCGAATAAAACACTACATTCAATCCTTCTCTAATAAAGCAATGAGGTAATAATGTTCCCACTATACACGAACAACACTCCAGAGGTCGAAATCTTTGACCATTGACACGATAAATGCATAATATTGTGTGCTCGACGCAATATCAGAACAGATATGAAATTCTGTCCCCGCCCCCGTGGTCGGCTTGTATTTATTTGTAATTTCCTATTAAAGCACAGAAAGCCTCTTCATGATGAGAATATTGCGTTGATGCTATCCATCCAGACATTGTAATCGTGTTCAGATATCTAATATATAAGCTGTCAATGAGATACACACAAACAATAATGTGTGTTGAAATTAGTTATGAATTATGATGTCTCGTCAGTATTTGATTATGGTCGTGAGTAGATGAGAGCGTCTTGATAAATTATTGCTTGCGATATAACCCATAGGCCTAATCAATGTGTATCCTCATTCAGTCTGAACAGAAAATGCGCTTAACGTCAAGGTACAAAGAAAAAAGAGTTCTCATAAAGACGGGTTAACGCAATCGAGCTGCCGGTTGTAAAAATTAATAGAAAGCTTATTACTTCATGGAATATTCTGCGGTTAAAAACAAAGCACATGTAGAGCGTTATATTTGATTGCACTAATAGTGATACTCTTGATTGATTAAATCTTGCTTGATTCCATGCAGATGATCTCTCAAGTGCACTGCAGGTCCAAGTCACAACACAAGTAAACCAGCTCTCTTAATGTGAGATCTGTTAATTATTAGCGTGCAATGGGATCACCTTATAAAAGCCTATTTAGTCATTTAAAACAGAATTATCAAGTACGGCTATTCCGTAAAAGGGCTTAGTGCAATTTTGCAAATTGTGCTTTAGACCCACTCTTTAATTGATATCCTATATCTAAAATACTTAGTTTCAGATGCTAAAGCTAAAGCTGTAAATCTAAGTTTAACGTCTGTTTCCGTATCGAAGAATATGGTCAGATACTAACGCTGGGACTCGAACCCGTGACATCCTGCTTATCGTGTTGTGTGCAGCACTACCAAATTTCAGCACTCCCATACAACCACTCTTCTAAAAAGTCTACATTGGTTCATATTCAGAACGCATAAAATTCAAGATAGCCTCGTTAACAGTTAAGGTACTAAACTTTGCTAAACCTTTTTATCTATCTGAGGTAATATCATCCTACCAACCCACATGCAGCCTTCGTTCGTCCGGCACTAATCTTCGTAGTGCCAGACATTCGAAATGAAATAGGCTTGCTCGTTCATATTTGCTGCTTCAACACTAGCCCTATGGAATTCTTTATAACAATATTTGCGATCTTGTAGGCCTACATGCATTACTACATTCCAGAGCAAGCTCAAAACACATACCTACCCACCATGGAAAGTTCCTGGACTTGCACTGTTTCAGATCTCGCTTTCTATTTCGGCTTGTGCATTAGCCCCTGAGTGTTCTGGTGATTTGATGCTCTCTGTAGTTTTACATTCCGCTGGGAAGTCCCTGACTTCGCCTTCGGATGAGAAACCAAACGTTAAATCCTCATTGATTGATTGATCGAGCAAGCGGGTTACCGACTACGCCATCCAACCGGGACTTGTGGCTATTAGTTATAACTTCAGTATCTTTGTTGGTCGTTTTTCGCGAGCTATCGCAGTTCTTAGTTGGCTAAGCCTCACTCATATTTCCCGGACCCTGTGCGGGGAGAAGTCACACTATAGTAAACCTAATCTCCGACCATCCTTCTACTAATCTCCAGCAGATTCTTGTTCGGTAAATCTCTGTCTTGTCTCATACCATATTCTCTCATGTAAGCGTTATCCGGTTAATGCTTCTCAATTATTTCTAATTTACATTCAATTATCCTGCGTGGCACTTTGCTGTGTTAGTTGAATGTATTACACCTGGCTGACTGATGGCTGGTGGCTGGACCAGCTCATCAATAATGCACACCCTCACCGTCCGATATGTATGTAGAAGACAATACCAAGTGTCAGAGCCATTATATGGAATTTGTGTTACAATAAAAACGGTCGTAAAGACTAATGTTGCTTGAAGATGAGAATGAATTATTTGACATTTGATCGAACAGGATATTCGATACCTCCCGTTGAGTGTAACTGCTAAATCAATCCCATTACTTTCATTATTTAATTAGCTAGTTGATTTTTTCACAAATCATCAACATTGTCGGCCTATTAAATCGATTGTCTTCATTCAACTGAGTAAATGTTTTAACAGTGCAATACAGGGCCCATCGACGTTCTTCACGTTTCCCAGCAGCCGATTCTTTGTTGAACAATTTCAATTAGCTACACAAGTTGACTTAAGTGACCTATCGCCGTATTCCTTAAACCTAGAACTGGTTACCATATAGCCTACTTTACTGATCAATAAAACCAAATACATTAAAATTTTATTTTAATGGTCATTCAAAAGATATCACAATCACTGAAATCACCTCTTATGGTGATAATGGACTACAAATCATCCTTTCAATTGAAAATGTAGAATATCCGGATCCAGTGACTATGAGTAAACACCAGTAGAACTACATGTAAGTTTCCCAAATAAACAAGAGTGCATAAATAATATGACTAAAATTCATGGCTTATTATATTGTCTGATACACTAAAATGTAAACAATTATTTCCGAATATCCGTAAAAATTCATTCAAGCTATCCAAATTTGGTATCCTGTAAGAAATGCTTATCGCCTAACTGGACACGAGTGACCACTGACCAGTCTATCAATCTTTTCGCTTGATCTACTTTTAGAAGGTGCAGTAGATCCACTGAGCTATAGCCTCACGAGTATTCGACTGCAGATGGAGAGGTCGCCAGCTGAATTCGGGCTGGCTTTAACCATTGACGTCTCTCATATCGTCTTCAGTTTATGTCAAAAGTTAAGCCCATGCTGTATTTTATTGTTTACACACAAACGATTCAATATTTGAAGTTAAGATTCTCACAATAAATGGTTTTCAGTATTTCTTATCATTCCTGAATGAAGAAACAGATCAATCGATCAACGATAAAGACTTAACGCCTTGTTCCTCGCCAGAAGGCGATGTTACTGACGTCCCAAGCGTAACGTGCAAATACAGACAGCTTGAAAGCATCAGATCAGAACACTGCTGCTATGAATAGGCCCAAGAGATAGCAAAGATCCAAACAGTGCAAGTCCGTTATGAAAGTCTATTCGGGCAGACTTACTTCGTCCCGGTTGCATAGCCTGGTCGGTAACACGCTTGTCTGATAAGACCAGGGGATCGAGTCCCAGCCAGGTCCGTCTCTAAGAGTGTCTTTGGATACGGAAATAGACCTTAAACTTATGGAAAGAAGCACAAAGAACAAATTGAAAGAGATAAAATCATGGTTAAAATTGCCCTTAGGTTAAAGGTTAAGGGGAATTTATCTTCAATTTCGCGGAATAACGGTCAGTGACAGTGACGGGTGAGCCCTACATGGGATACGAACCGTGAATCTATGTAACCCGAGTCGGACATTTAATCGATGCTCTCTTATGGAAGAACCTACACGGCCAAATTTTATATCTAATTCTACCTTTAGACGTACCGGTATACCAAAACCTAAAAATTTTATTATAAACGACCGATAACTGAACATGTCAGATGCATCACGAGTGTATAACATTTAAACGTCATAAAGGCTACTACTTTTCCTTCTTATGGTCTTATTATGCCTAGATTTTTAGCTAATATGCACTCAGTTTTTATTATATTTAATTTAATTGTCCTTTCAAGATGGACAAGAGTTCTCTCTGGTTAAGTTATTATATACTTTCTATATCTGCCTATATAGGCCATCCATACTTCGCTTCGGATTAACGCTACGATGTATTTTATAGCTGTTAGAGTTGATCAAAGCAGGACGGGCGGGGTCTGAACTCGGAACCTTTGTAGTGATATTAGAGTCAGGTACAATGATTACGTGCAGAAACTATTAACAACTTCACCAGCAGATCAATTACACTGAAACCAGATTGATCGATTTACTACAAGGTTGCAATCTAGTTCTCTATAATACTATAATCGTTACTCCCGACACCTTATAAAACTTACGCTTTTCTACATTATACAAAATGTTTCTAACAAAATAATTACGCAACCTGCTCTTGCCGGTTGCGTAACGATTAAGCGACTGTACTGCGGATCAATAAGTCTGCGGTTCGAATCCCAGGGCTCTCCAGTCACTGATGTAGTCCTCGGGCCGCGAACCTGACGTTAAATTCAGCTTTAGCCTTAATGTGTTTACATCTGGCTCAAAGATCGGCCGCCAGTGTAACAGATGGACCTCGCATCCCCTTGAAGGACGTTATTTAAATTATTTTTATTTGTAACGATTATCACCTGGCGTTTTGCAATATTTTAATTACCTTCTTGTGTAATAAGATATATATTACGCGTATTCTATATATATATATATATATATATATAGTAAAAACAAGTTTTTAAATAAAGCTTTTATTTAAATGCACCAAAAAGTAAAATATTATTTTTTAACAGCCTAAGGTACTGCATTCCAGTAGTCCACGTATGACAAAAAATAAAAGCGTGGGGCATTAGTTGCGGTTCTTGGGCCTTTATGTTCCTGTATATTCTAAATCTAAAACAAGCTAGAATTGAGACGAAAATGCATTTTCTGCTTCCTTTTTTGTTGATCGGCGGAGCGGCAGAGCGGCGGAGCGGAATTTTAAGTTGATCGGAACAATGGAAGTGAGGCAAAATGAGCCTTAAAACTTATTTTGCTCGTCGCCCCATCAAATCGCCGACACGGAAATATTGCATTGTCATCGAGAATAATATGTCCTTTTACCAAATTTCGAAGCGATCGGAGAATCGGAAGTGGGTCAAATAACGGTTGCAAGATTCACCCGGACATACATACAAACAAGTGAAGCTAAATGAAAGCTTTAAAAAGGGTCGGCGGGTCGCATATTATGCACCCCTGATCTAATTGAATATTGCATTTGTCTATAAACGGCGGTGCTGTGAATGTATGGCATACGCGCAAGATTTCTTTCGTCATTGATTCATAAGGATCTATGAACGTAGACGCGAAGATGATCCCGATCCTAAGCAATTGCAGCACACAGGTGACAAAGTCATTAATCGGACGGTGAGGTCGCCACCCCAATTGAAACATTAATCTTCTATGGAAAAGATTGACATAAATTGGCCGAAGCGCTTAATCATTGGGCCACGGATGTGAGCAGTAGTAAACCCAATGTAATGTATAGGACTATAGGCCTACAGTAAAGTATCCCAATATGCACTATGGATGTTAATGCCTGAAGAACATTACTACATGTACATAGATTCTCCATTAATTAACATTTTATTGATGCTATTCGGTGCATCAGCATTAGTAGTAGGCCTATAATCTGCGTCTTCATAGTGAAGCGTACACACAGCATCTCGTACAGTAAAGGAACTATGTTGTCTACTAGTGTTGATTTCTCAAATGTGATGTTCCTTTATCGGACATAATTTGCTTAATATGAATTTTAGAGCTAGATCAATCAATCAATAGCGATTTTTGTATAGCGCACTCTAAAGTTTGTCTCGTAGACTCTTCTAAGTGATTTCAATTATAATTTATGATAATAATATTGTAAGTGGTTTACCATCTGGCAACTCATAATATTATGTGTAACAATTGTGTCATTTCAAGAGCTTTCCACACTACCCGTTGATGAGATAGTAAATAAATAAAATAAGATATAAAATATAAGATATTGTTGTATTGTATTAGCTCCAGGTCGATATTAATTACTATTATATTAAGGTTAAAGCCTAATTTAACCAGAGTTTCGCTGCCGAATGGATACATCAATGACGGGTGGGCCTTGGGCTACGAACCGTGCACCTATGGAACCATAAGCCTAACCATGCATCAGCTTTTATACCAACTTATATGTTATATCAACTTTATGTGTTGCATAAAATGTGCACAGGCGGTTTTATTAACTTACTTAAAAAAGACAATAATAACCCATATCTATCATATCGTAATTTCGAACGTTTGTTGTTGTATTTTTTCATACTTACAATGATTAGTATAATCATTGTAAGTATGAATAATGGTGGTATTATAGTTATACACTTTATAGGTATTATAGTTAAAATGACCTTACATGTACGGACTTATGTGTATAGGCCTAGTTAGTAGTTACACAGCGTTGAATTTTATTATAAGCAATAAGTATGGCTAATCCCATATTTTTAAATTAATGTTCAATGTTCCATATTATACATCGTACTTGTTACAATATACGCATACTACATATTGTATGCCTACAAAAAACAATTTAACATAATAGGTTTTTAACGTCTGTTTCGTCACCCAAAGACTAGATCAGGAACGTTCTGTGCATAGGTGGTATTGAACTACCAGTAGGCCTAGTTCAACCCAAAAACAGGGACAGCCAACATTCTTAATAATATTGTACACTTTATTAATTATAAACACAATGTATGGATTTACCTCTTTGATGTAGATTAAAAGAGAAGTTTTGAATGTCCTGAATCTCGTTATAATGTTGATGAAAGTTTTTCTTGCCGATGAAATCCGAAGAGTTTGTAAGTTACACTGCGACTGTATTGCTCTCACTCCACTAGCACTTCATAAACTGTTGCTAAGCGGCTGTATGGAAGAGTGCTGCAGCGGTATGTGACGTCGTCAATCTCACTGTATATACTGGTATAGGCGCAGACTGTGGAGTCGTACATTCCTGCACACATTGAACTTTTCTCTAGGCCCAAGTCTAAATTAATATGATAATTAATTCGATCGCTAGGGCGATAGTATTATGCAATAAATTTGACTTATTGTTTTGCTTTACACCTTTTACCATGGATGTAGCATTGTAGATGCCCTCCAGGTTTGAAAAAAGCGATACAACAAAGAATGGATTGAATCCTCAGACTACTTTTATGCTTTACCCTGGTTAAAAATGTCCTATGGGTTTTCAAAAATTGATCCAAATGAACAACGGACTTGATCGTGGCCCGCACACTCGATATCGTCAAGATCAAGCGAAAGCAGATCGCATGCACCTTTAATTGCTGAACGATTTAAGTTTATTTTAATTATAAAGAATTATTTCACTTTTATCATCTTCAATTACTTCAATTTTGTTACTAAAGAAAAACATTATTTAATTTTTTGGAACTAGGGAGCAAATTTCCCTTAGAGTTAGATTGATCAAATAGATTCAATGGATATTCGGGGGCGTCAAGATCGTCATGATTATAAATTGAAGAAACAGACTGCAGCAAATAGGAAAAAGAAATAGTTTGTGATTATATTAATTATTTGTTATAAATTTCTTGTGATAGAACTCTTGTGATACTGAAACACAGGTCAAACCAGCCATACACACATACAGTCATACTATAGTTAAGGAAGGGGCAAGAACAAAAATTGATGTAAATTAACCTGATTTGATTCCTTTGGGGGTCCCGCAACAATGGAGCCTGAAATCAAGAGCTGTTGAGGATGTCGCCCAGGGTAAAGAGAACAACAATTGATATAAATTAACCTGATTTGATTCCTTTGGGGGGTCCCGCAACATTGGAGCCTGAAATCAAGAGCTGTTGAGGATGTCGCCCCGGGTAAAGAGAATGCGACTCTACCTCTTCTCACCCCCACCCCCCCCCCACCCCCGATACCTCGGGCACTGCGTTTAACTATTTTATTATTATTATGGTGGTCATTTGCTGTAAGTTCGTTCGCTAAATTTCGTTCTTGCAATTAGTCTAAAAATGTCAACAAATATTTTATGGTTATAGATATTACAGTAGTTTGACGATGCGTACAATTAGAAACAAAACTACCCAGCTTTGATGTTGTTAATTTTTATTGTAAAATGACAATTTCGCACTCGTAATAGAGATAATATTAATAACTTAGTTAATAAAGTGTTTTGACATTTAATGTATTCAGGTTATATTTTACTTGAATTGGAACTTTCAATTGTTTATTTAATTGTTTATTTAATGTCAATATTAATGACTATCAATTGTAATAGGCCTACTCGTCCTGCCATATCGGATGTGGCATATGGCATAGCCTGCCATATGCCACATCAGTAGGCTTCTCTGCCATTCAATGTTCAAGAGCGCTTCTGTGATTCATGTTAAGAGTGTGCTATATGAAGTTTCTGAATGATTGATTGATTGATCGTATGGGCGCTCGTCCCTGAAGTGAACAAATATATAAATACATAAAATAGCATAGAAAGTTTTACAGATAGTAAAATTAAAGGTAGAAAGATTTAAAAATAGTAAGCTAATATTAATGCGAAAGGACAAGTAGACCCATCTCTAAAAACATTAACTATCTCCATGAAAATATGGCATACAAATTCTACAGTTAGACTTTGCTTGCGTGAACTTGCGTTAGGAAGTGTACTGGGCGAGAGAGAGATTATTAGGGTCCAACCATCATATTATGTATTCGCTGTTATACGAGTATCATCGAAATTATAACTAAGTCTCAATAGTGCTTTCAAACGTGAAGAGGTAAAGGTGAAGCAGTCTAGTCGTCATCTGCCACAATCGATTTTGAAAGAATAATTAAATTGATGTAAACAAATCTGTACTATTAACAACCTATTGGTCTCTCAGGCAGGAGTCACGGGATATATAGAATCAATAGCAACATTTTTCAAAAACCTATTCACTGCAGTATAAATCAATCAATCAATCAATCAATCAATGTGTTTATATTGCGCCGCTCTTTGCAAATCCACAGTGGAGCAATAGTAAATGAGCAATAGAGGGCAACGCAGCTGAATCTGCATTAGTCTCTGAACACTAACCGTTTTTGAATGGTTTATACCAATGTTTCCAGAACTCACAAGGCACCCATGCCACGTAGTATAAGCATATTATCTCGAGGCCGGTATTTGGGGAGTCCTGCAAGATCGATGGACCAGCTGGAAGTGATGACAGCAGTCTGGTTACCGGATGTAGAATTCCTCCGTCACGTGTCCTATGCAGCCGCAGGGTCCATTAGCGAATATTACATGTTTAATCATTGATTAGAAACAACTCCCACTCTCTTTGTTATCTTTGCTCACTCCCTCTCTCCCCTGTCGACCAGTAGCCTATCGAGTCTCTGTTTACACTGCTGTGTCCTCTGCAGCAATTGCATTTAAAGCAATAGTTGAATTGTGCTACAAATAAGTACATTCTTTTTATAGAAACTCATATTAATAAATATATCTAGTGACAATTGCAACCAAGTGAAGTTTATTGAGTCATTAAAAATAGAAAAATAGGTGAACAGTGAATTTTCCTAATACTGGTCAAGGCCTACTCGAGAAAAGGACTGGGTGACGCAATAACGTCATTTAATTTTTAAAGCCGGAATAATTAAACTAAATTTACTTAATGATGAATTAAATTTAATTAGTCACTGGCAATATGAATTATAGTTATAGAGCCAAAGCCTACTTCTCAAGTTTCAATTCTTCATCAATAGCAATGACAAGACAAATTGATAAGAGAGAAATCTTCACAGATTTATTTTGTTGGTTGCTTGCAGGGAGTGGCGCCACCACTTGGAGAGTGGCACGGCAAGATCAAGAAAAATCTGAGAAGTACATTATTATTGCTCTTTCCTGAGTAAGTTGGATTAGGAACACTTGAGCTTCCTATTTTTCAAAGATGCATGAATTCGATGTCTTGCCTACAAACATGGCTTATATTGTATATTATTGCAAGCTTATACCTGCAAAATGCATCATTGTATAGCGTGATTACTGATTAGTGGAATTGATCATTGTAAAGAAAGTAGTTGCTGCATATCCGACGTCTCATACAATTTATCTGCACAATGATAACTTTTCTTTGTTCCACGACAATATACGGTAGGCCTACCGCCTACGATCATATTATTAGATTAATGCATTTTAGTCTTTAGATTCACGCGGGAAGTATAGTGTAGTTAGGTGTAGCATGATTATTCAAGCGAATTGACTCGTTTGAACAACCTGCTCGGCAGCCTGTTAAGCAGAAGCCCGAAGAATCGATTTTTAGTTGGGTCTGCCTGAGATTAACCCTGACATATTCCTACTGATCAGGAAACCGACGTTAAGCACATAGGGGCGACTATCCCTATACCTTCATGGCGCAACCTGCGCCATGAAAAAAATTGGGGGGGGGGAGTGAAGTGGAAAATACTAGTAACTTTCTGAAATTGGGGGGGGGGGGAGTGGAAAAAATAAAGTATT
>JAQFZF010002934.1:0-11851 GCA_034695365.1 Enchytraeus norvegicus
TGGAACATAGATTCATCATTAATGTCGACAAATCCGTGCAAAATCTTGAAGTACATGGATAGGTCGTACTTTATCCTTTATTAGGAATTATAAGAATAAAGAAACTTAATTCACACTTGAGTCAACATCTTAAGAGCTAAATTATACTCTGTCTGAAATATCTGTGTACACTATAGTTTAGGTTATACTTTGGATTTAGAAATCAACCAAATTTGGAGATTAGATGTCAAATTATCTCCTCTAGAAAGTCAGAAAATAGTCCGAAAAATCTTTAGTTTTGACGAAGTTATAGCGATTTCACTTAGACTAGGGGTTTGGTTTTTTCCGGCCACAGTGTAATAGTACCTCTTGCAGGAAGATGTTGTCTAGATCATAAGGAGAGTGCACAGCCTGCACGAGCCAACTCTCTGGTGGCTCCATGCCGAGTGTCAGTAGCGGCTTCTCCGGCATGTCCTGGAACTCTGCCATAGTGCCAGATATCAGGGACGTCTCTGTGTCAAAGTCCAGCTCTGGTTCCAGCACATAGCGGTAGTAGCTAGAGAAAATAATCATACAAATGATAAGATAAACAATAGAAACCAAATAGAAATATAAAAATAAATAATATAAAATAAATAATATAAAATAAATAATATAAAATAAATAATATAAAATAAATAATATAAAATAAATATTACAACTAAATCATAAAAAATAATAAAAATATAAAAATAAATTAAATAAAGTTGGAAAATAACATAGTATTAAGTAATAAATAATATAATGCATTATCGTAAAATGTTGATTCAGGATCAAATGATGTATCAAATGATGTAGGCCTACATAGTCATTTAAATAATTTTCAACATATCAAATATGAAACAAACTTCATTGAAAATTACAAGAAAACTGATGAGAATATTGTGAACCTTTTCAGCGGCATCTCAGATAGCTTATCTCGACAATTGAAGAACACAGTAATGTTAACATTGGTTACTTCTTGCAGAACCTGTACAAATATACAGATAGAATGTAATGTCTCTGACATCGCCTGCGGATGAGGAATCAGACGCTAAATCCTCATTGTATTGTATTGCATGTGCATTGTGCAACTTGTCAGAAAAACGGACAAGCAAAATTAACAAGAGGCAGTAACAAAAACCAAACAATGGAAACAACTATACATGTACTTAACTGATGTACATTCAATCAAGTGTAACAAAAACAACAATCAAGTATATCACTGACACTATTACCACAGCTTCCAATAATTATAATCAGAATGTTAGATAGTATCTCCTTTATTACCGCTCATTATTTAATATTAACCCTGGGATTACGGCTGCGGTATTTTTGTACCCCAATCAGTCTTCATACCAGTGCTGCGCAACCAGTTGCACAGTTATCATTTCAAAATTCAGTGACTTTTCCTAAATTTTAAAGATGTATTTGTATATATATATAAATTTGTTACTAGCCCAAAGAGGGCAGCACGGACAACAACCAGCATTGAAGACGGCTGGGGTACGATTGTACCCCACAGTGTAATTCAGTGAATGATTACAATCACATTCGTTTTAATTTTATTTATGTTTTATAAAGTAACCTAATACTGTTTTTCGTTGCAGGACTAATTGACAGTGATCCTAACTATTCTATCGTAGCTTATCTATGTTTCATTGTTTCCAGTTTTTTAATGTAAATAAACATATAAATAAACAGATAAATAGAGAAATATATAAGTAAACAATTGAATTCACGGCGTTTCTTTACTACACAACAAATACTTACGCTACTCGGGAACGACTCCGACAGTTCAAACGACCTTGAAGGAGAGATCCAAGACGAATCAAGCGGCTCCGAGGACGATAAATCAAGTCAATACGAGCGGCGAGAGTTCCGATTCAGAATTTGCAGACAGTGATAACCAACACAGTACCTCTGAAGGCACAAGTAGAGTCGGTATTTATTGTGGAGTAGGGCGTGGGGGAGTAAGTGGCAGAGGACAAGGAAGAGCTGGCAAGGGAGGTGGACGACAAGGGGGAGGACAAGACCGAGTTGGGGGGAAAGGACGAGGCGGTGGGAGACATAGAGAAGGTGGTAGTGGGCGCAGGAAAGTGGAGATGGAGGACGGGGACAAGTTGTAAGTGGGCAGTATTGTGGGGTAGTGAGAGAAGGAAGAGAACGGAGGAAGTCTGGGTGGAGGCCGACAGGACCAAGGACAAGCAAGCACAAGTTATGATGATGGTGGAAGTAACAGCGAGGTAACAGGCAAAGCTGCAGAAGAGGAGCGTGTTAGTGAGGATGTGCCCATAACATACATGTCGAGGAATGAAGAAATAAAATGGGCAGCATCATCTAAACAGGCAGACTGCTGCACAGAATGTTGTCCGTGATAAACCTGGTCCCACAAGGTTTGCCACAAGAAAGGTTGACACACCGAAGTCTGCATTTCAACTGTTCATCAGAGATCCAATTATTGAAGAAATTTGTAAGTGGTCAAACAGCGAGGGCGTGAGCGTTTATGGTGACCAATGGGTTCAGAAAACTAATGATGAACTAATGTGTTACTTTGGTGTATTGATTCTGATTGGGGTACTGAAATCGAGAAATGAACCGGTCACTGAACTGTGGAGCAAAGATCACGGTCGTTCTGTTATAAAAAAGAGCATGGCACGAGATAGATTTCAGCTTAGGCCTATATCGCGTGTCCTCTGCTTCGATGACGCCGATGCCAGAATCGATTGACTGACAAGCTTGCGCCAATCAGGAGTGTCTTTGAAATGTAGGAACGACCCTCGAAGATTCCTTTATACCATAAAACTATCTGCACAAAACTGTGTGCAATATAGAGGGTATAACCAGGATGGTTTGTTATAGAAGCTGACGCCTATAAACTTGTAACGAGAACAAGTAAAAACAGGAAAAGAACTTGTAACAAGAGTGTTGTGATTTATGTTAAACTTTATGTTAATTGCGTTCTGTCCTTTATGTTGATAAAAAACGTTTTTGTTGATTTTAATTGTGTTTCTGCTTGGGGTACATTCATACCCCAGCCGTACTCAGTGGGTGTAAAAAATCTCAGTAGTTCCACGGTTAATAATTACATTCATAAAAGTTTTCATACGACAGACACATCTTTGTTGATTTATATCACATTAAGCAAACACAACTCATACTGTACAATTTTGATAGTAACCTTTACAATAGGCCTACTTAGTAGTAGATAAATAAATCAATAAATCAATGAGGATATAACATCCGGTTCATGTCGGAGACGTCAAGTTTAACAAAGGAATGTGATCTAAGTGATCTTATATAAGTGAATACTACAGAACTAACCATGATGAAAGGAGTGTACTTCTGAGCTGCACGTGAAGTAGGGTCAAGAATAGCGACGATCTCATACGCCGGCCCCTCGTCTCTCGGTGGAATGTTGAGCACGCTGTGCTTGTGAGCCTCAAACACAATCTCCTTGCGTGACTCCAGCTGAGGCTCCGAGGTCAACAGAGCTTCTAGCTTCATTACCAGCTCACTGGCTCTATTATACACATACACACATATACAAACACACACATACATACACATTCGATGTGGCTCAGAGGTTAACAGAGCTTCTAGCTTCATTACCAGCTCACTGGTTCTGTTACATACACACAGACATTACATACACAAACACACATACACATACATACACGCACACGCACTCGAGCTATGGCTCTGACGTCAACAGAGCTTCCAGCTTCATTACCAGCTCACTGGCTCTGTTACATACACACAGACATTACATACACAAACACACATTCACATACATACACGCACACACACTCGAGCTATGGCTCTGACGTCAACAGAGCTTCTAGCTTCATTACCAGCTCACTGGCTCTGTTACATACACACAAACATTACAGACACATACACACACACACACACATAGATATATGCACACACACTCGAGCTATGGCTCTGACGTCAACAGAGCTTCTAGCTTCATTATATGCTCAATAGCTGTGTTAAACATTGCATCATACATATATGCATGCAATTTCAAATACAATACAGATTTATGATCTATTTCTCAAGAACATGAACAATCTAAAACACATGTATACACATAAATATAATACATACATTAATACAGCCTGGCTTGCTCTGTCAACCATTGCACATATAAAACCTTGCAAGTTTAATCCTCTCACAACCCAACATCAGGAACCATGAGTACGTACATAACTAAATATGTGCCACTTGAGTGTTTTAAATTCATTTTATAGTCCACACTATACACTTTTTTAGCATCTAGTAAATCAATTCTAAAGAATAAGCTAACACTGGATACTGAATAGCATAAAAAATAAAATAAAATAAAATATAATTTATAATATAAATATATTTTTAAAAATTAATTAATAATTACCTGTCTCCATCTAGGTCATATGATTTGATTTTCTTCTCAACTCTACCCGCTGTGTTCGCCAAAGTAAACTTCTCAAGAAGGTTGAAATCTTCAGAAATAAATTCTTCACTATCCCTCAGTGGACCAATAACCTACAAGTTTATCAATAATAAATTTTAATAAAATATAACAAATCATAGCCTCATTGATTGTGCGAAAATCTCTTTCATCGCAGTTTATGAAGTAATGGATACAAAACTAGAAACACCCATCGATCTTTGTAAATTTACGAATAATTATATAATTGCTGTCACCAAGTGTTGATCTGAACCAGTGAGGACACTGTGGTAAAATCATAAAATAATTCATTCATTCAAGTAAAGAATGAAATTGAGATGTTAAAGAATTTAATGAAGTTAATAAGTTAAATTAGTATACTGTATAGTGCACAGTGTAGAAGGTTTACTGAAAATTCTGAACTGGTAATTTAAAAATCAATGTCAAACATAAGTCTTCAAATGTGCATATAAAATTGAACTACATGGACAACAAAATCAACTCTATTGCAATGAAGCACATTGTATATTCACCACATACATCATAGTAGAATATTAGACTGCCAAAAAAAAGAAAATAGTAAAACCATATGTATCAGTATTGAGCTATTTCCCTATAATCTTAATGCATTACGAAATCTCAATATGTAAATCCCACAATCATCTCTCTATGGATAGTTTGAATCTAAGTACACCCTATTTTTCAGAAAGTAAATCACCAATCCTCTGCTACTATAGAGCTAATATTACAGTGACAAACCTTTCCATTAACAACCAATCCTCTCTCGCCTGGCTTGAATCCTAAAACCTTACCACAGAAGACTGTGTGTGATCGAATTGTTTCTCCCTTGAACTCCTGCAGTCTCTTCTTAAAGTCCGCTGTATCCATGCTCTACAAGTTTAACACATCAATCAAATATAAACCGTTGATTTATTGCAAGGTATTACAATAATTTCATCACAATAGGAAAGTAGATTAAATAATGTTATCCACTACCAATAAAAAATTGTGGTATCTCAAATGTTATTGAATTTAAATATAATCACACACACTGTAGAGTTGACTAAAGTGAGAGAACGTACACTTGCTTATTAGTGTATAATGTAAAAAATTAGCAGAAAGTCATCAAACTAATCAAATTGATTAGCTTAAAGTTATCTGATAACAATAAAATAAAACTAAAGCAATTGACCAGAGTTACCAGTTATCGAAAAGCATGACGGCCTGACAACATCCTTGGATGAGGTATGAACATTAAACCTTTATTATTATTAATATAGTACAATATTAATATATGTTAGGTCGTCAATATCAAATGACACGCGAACTATATAAAATGTGACTATAAATATAGATACATAACTTACGCCGACAGCCAGATCCTCCAGACTCTTACTTCCAGCTCTCAATCCCTCCACATTCTCTTCCTTCAAAACCTTGGTGACAAAGTTTTTGGCGGAGTTTCCAGTTAGCGTGTCCAAAGCGACTTGAACAATGCTGGATATAGCACTAGCAGTGACTGAGGAATCTTTAGTAGGATTGTGAACTAAGCCAATACGAACTCCATTGGAATTTTTCTGCACAAATAAAACACTAATAGATATTTCATTCGCTGCTAATAAATTTATATTTAATAATATATAATTATATAATAGCTATATATATATCTCTATATACAGGGTAAGTTTTTAAAAAAACACTAGCGAAATCTCAACAAATTTATCAAAAATGAGATATTAAATCTCTCTGTAAGTATAAAGAGCGAATTAGCCATGCACAGGGTAAGGTCGGGATTCACACCAGCTTTAGGCATTCCTGAAGGTGTGATAGTAGGCGTACCTGCCAGGCGTAGACGAGACCGTAGGATGGTTCAAACGTTTCCTTCTGTTATGTTAGGTTTTCAGGCAACGTTTAGACAGAAAAAGTGTCACCAAACTATCTGTTGGCACCAATTAGTATTTTTAAAATTCAGCGTGAAGAGGGGCGGCCAAAGTCACCAATCCTGCGGCCGGGGAGTTGCCCCACAAGGAAAGGGTTGAAATTCTCCCAAAGTAACTAAAATATTGAGTCCAAAACAGTGAACATAAATCAGTAATAAAAAAGCTCAAAAATTGATCATCATTTTACATTTAATTAATTAAATTGTGTTAAAAAAGTTATTGAATTGTACAATTTTGAGGGATACACGTTAGTGCCTTTGAGCCCACGTTTCCCATTTCACATTGCCCATAATGTGTATACTAACTGCTCCGACTTGCGAGAAACAAGTGAGTCAGTCAATCAATTATAATTGATCTATTATAATCAACTATAAATAACCAACCAAATGCTTGATGGCATCATTCAGAATACTTCTTCCAGCAGCGGTATCGAGATCAGCCACTATCCACACAGTCACCGGTCGCAAGCTGGATTCCTCTGAAAATATAACAAAAGTATTAAAAAGAAAAATGTTTCACTAAAATATTTAAAATTGGGTCAAACGAACAATAAGAAAAAATCTATAATATTTTAAGTATAAATATAAACTATAGAAATTGAATTGAATTGATTTTTATTTCACACTAATCAAGTCACTGAAACATGCAGAAGTAAACAGAGAGTGCGAAATGGGACACAAAGGCCCTAAGGCGCTGATATATAAGTCGATTGATCACAGATATACAGTGTATAGTATATACATATATACAGAGCACATACACACAGTAATTTGTACATATATACATGCACGTACACATTATTATGCATATAAGAAATGTGAAATGATAAATTATGTCAAATTTGTTCCCATAATGTGTATAACAATTTGTGCAAAATAAACAAACTAATATGATTATTCATCACAGACATATTTCAGTTTTGAAATGTACAAGTTAAAGGCTGTACGGAGAAGGCTTACGATAATTTTATTAACTATCACATTTAAAGATCATGTGTCATTTTTGGGGGTGGGAAGTAAATTTTAAAGTTGTAAATCAAAATTTGTAAGAATTAATACATCTGCTCACCTTTTTTTGCAAGATATTTCATAGATGCAGCCATTGCTGACGTCATTTTGACAGGCTGTAGATTAGAGAATCTGTCTGGTGACAGCAGCTCAGTGGCAACTAGTTAATAACATAAAACATAAGATTTTAGTTATTTACTCACTAATACAAGTTTCAGATAAACAAATAAATAAATATAATAAATGATTGAAGATTTAAAGTAAATCATGAATTGAAGTGCATAGAAACAAACTGCAAAGGTCAATCGTTCAAAAAGGGCAAAAAAAGTTTATTTTTTTCCTGAAAAAATATAAGCAATTATGTGATATGCTGCAAAAATGTGCAACAAACTAAGTATCCTATGTGAAAGTTAACCTTGCGAAGTGAGGCCAGCTTTAACTGTAGAGTAGGAATCTAAAGTGAAGATGCACCACAGACAAAAGTAGACGTAACAGGTTTTTGAATTAAACCCTTCATTATTGGAAATCCAACATAAATAATAATAATAGTTTCCAATAGCTTTTGAGACCCTGGGCCCCATCAACATTGCCGACACAGACTTCTTAGATGAAATCAGCAGAAGGTCCCATTGTATCACCAGTGACAAATGCGAGAAGCCCTTCCTCTGGCAACGACTGTCCATGGCGCTGTAACGCTACAATGCAGTATGCTTACGCAGCACGTTCGCTGACATGGCATTCCAAAGATCAGGAGATTTATTTTAACTATATTTTATCTATACTTCTTTTTAAACACAATAAATCTATTTTATTATATTTCTTAGCCCAGGTTTGTTACCACCCAGGGCAATTAAAAAAAAATATATATATAATAATAATAATATAAATAACTACTGGCAGTATCAGCTCCACACAGCGGCGACTGGCTAAATGCCTTACCTCTATCATCATGTGGTCTCCGCCTGGACGATGAAGCAGTCAGGGTTGCAGTCGGTCTACGTTTGGGCACCAGTCTGTGTGAACCTCACACCTGCATTTGTGGCGCATCTGTCAACGTTCTGGGGACTCATGGCCAGGCCTGTAAGAGAAGTTCAGGGAGAATTGGCAGCCATAACTTCCTGAACGACATTATATGGTGGGCCATGAATCGAGCCAATATTCCCGCAGATCCCCTGGTCGGAGAGTAAGTGTGTCAGCTGGGACGTTACTGTCACGGATACGCTCACGGCCAGTAATGTTGCCGTGTCGAGCTCTATGGCTGGGTCTGCTGCAGAAGTTGAAGCAGGAAAGAAGAGTCAGAAGTACTCAGAAATAATGTCATCAAGGTACTCCTTTATGTCCATTGCCTTTGAGACCCTGGGCCCCATCAACACTGCCGGCACCGACTTTATAGATGACTAAAAGTAGACGACTTTGGAGATGATTAAAATCTATACTTCTTTTTTGACGTATTAAAATCAATTTTATCATATTTTTTAGCCCAGGGTCGTTTACCACCCAGGGTATTTAAAAAAAGAAAAAAAATAAGATCTCTCTCTCTCTCTGTGCACAGCCTAACGGCAGGTCCAAGGCATTTTACTGTATATACAGTTTGCATGACATATTTTCTTGGCGATCATTTAGTTTTATGAGTGGGTCTCCTTGTCCTTTCTCAATGCCTGCGTTAGTCGTTTTCTACGAAACACGTGCAGCTTTCGGTTGGTCAATTCTCAAGTTTGCCGGAGCCAACACGGCCAAATACTATCATTTTGAATAAAGTCCGCATTCGTTCTGAATTATTTTAGCTAAAAATACTCAGTATACTGATTGTCCAACTTCTTATCGACAGAGGGAGTGGGGGGGGGGGGGAGAGTAGTAATCAGTACTCTCTAGGCTGGTTGACTATGTTATTGTTGTTCGCCCAGGGTGCCAGCCGTGCTGCTGACACCCTCCATCCTCTGCATTGTATTAGGAGGGTTGCAGGATTCACCCGCAGGCATCAGGCAGCTATGCTGCCTCACAGGGTTAGCTCCATAAATCCTGGTATGCAATAATATTGAGCCCCGATTCAACAACCCATTCGAACATGACATAAGCCACTATCTACATATGGAGATTCCACCGTGATAGGTCCTCCCAACAGGGTGATAAGGTTCCTGCTGTTGTAGGAGCAGGAAAAATGAGATACAAATTGTAATCCAGGCTCTGTTGGATTAGCACCCCCACCTTTTGTAGGCTGTATCTTCAGGGATATCTACTGCACGTGTTTATTCTAATCTCTTACGTGAAATATGTAAGTGCCATTTGTGGTCTTGATCTCCATTATCAAAATATCATTATCAATACCATTTTCATTATTATTTTTCTCCATTCACACTCACATTCCTAGTTCGATTGCTTGTGTTGCATAAACTTGTGCGATTTGACAATTAAAGTAAGAAAGAAAGAAATAAAGCTGTAACGTTAAGTTTAATGTCTGCTTCCGTATCCAAGGAACACTGTCAGAGAAGGACCTGGCTGGGACTCAAACCCGTGCCCTGCTGCTTATCAGGCAAGCTTGCTAACAACTAAGCTATCCAACCGGGATCACAAGAGTAGATACTCACAAAAAAGGCCTGGGAGCAAGGTTTATATGAGGCCGTCGGTGTATTGTGGACCGTGGTTAATTGTTTGTCTGCTGGTTCTGGGTCACTCATTGTGTAGCAGTGTAGGTTATTATCTGGCCTGTAGGAAAGACCTACAGCAGAGCGGCCTCAGATGGCTAGACATAATAATAGTCTTGCTGAATTAAATTTGTAAACATTAATGTGAGATTCTGTAGAGAGCCTTTTCAAGGCTTTTGCTGCTAGTACATAAATAAATTAATAAATATGAGTAGATACTCACATGAAGTCACAGTCGAGAGAAGAGAAAGGACTGGATGCATTATAGCTCCTGACCAAATCATCAATCATTCCATCCATCTCCTCTCCCCCCACCTGCAACCCCTCCTCCCCTCCCTCCCCCCCACCCACATGCACATCATTCAACAATATGTTCAGTTGATCAGACTCCAAAAGTGGTTGTTGTTGTTGATTTTGCTGCTGCTGCAATTGAAGCTGCCGGTAGTGTTGTTGTTGCTGTTGTTGCTGTTGCACTTGCTGTATTTGTTGTTGTTGCACTTGCTGTTGTAGTTGTTGTTGTTGCAATTGTTGCTGATTTTGTTGTTGCACTTGCTGTTGCTGTTGTAAAACCTGGTAGGCTGCGTTCTGTTGCCTTAGCTGCTGCTGTTGCATAAGCTGCTGATAGGCTGCTGGTTGCTGCTGTTGTATTTGTTGCAGAATTAACTGATTCTGTAGTTGTTGTTGTTGTACTTGTTGTTGCTGTGGCACACAGGACTGTTGTGGCAGTTGGTTTAGCTGCTGCATTTGCTGTAATAGAATATACAATGAGGATTTAACATTGGTTCAGCAGAGACAGGCGACGTCACAGACGATTATTGATATTCACCAATGATATTAAATATTAATATATCATTCTTTCAATTAAACAAAATATGTTATTTTAAATAATAGCTTAACGAATGCTGAGAGGCGACTAGTCTAATTTATAAAATATTTCCCCTCATCAAAGGTGACTGAATAGTCCTGGGTACGATTTCAAGCCAATTTACTAATATAATATATTAGTTTATTGAGTTTGAAATCTGTCATAACGCAGAAATTACACATTTTAATATAAATAAAGAGAGTGCTCTGGTGAGTACTGATGCCTGGTAGGTTAATCGGGTATCTGCGCATGCAGCATTTGTGCGCTTTCAATGACAAAGAAACGATTAATCAGTTGAATGGTGGACTAAAAAGGAATACAAATAACTGAAGCTAAAATTAACAATGTTATTATTTTTAGAGTATTTAAAAATTAAGATGGTAGTATGAAATGATGGCACCGTGTTGGACCCGAGTAACTTGAGCAAAGATCAACTGTAAACTGCATGTGTTGCATAAGGGCCGACTAACGCTGATACCGAGGAGGGCACTTGTAAAAAGATCAGAATCCATATTTTAAAAAAGTTCAATGTTAACCAGGCTTCTATAGCCATAATGGGGCGAGATAGGCAAATTTGCTAGATCTCTATGTTTGGAGACATTTTTCAAAAATCGGCGAATCCTATCAAATTTTCCATACTAAAATTAGTAAAAATAACTATCAACATCTAAATTTCATTTCCATGATTTCCATGAAATTTTGACGCCCTTTTCTGGTCTATAATAATATTATTATGGCTTCTCAAATGAAAGGTTTCATTTTTGTGTGGTAAGGCTTGTGATTGGACCAATTTGTTGGTCGAAGGAGTGCTCAATGGTTAGCGCTCATTATTTTTTATTTAATATTCGTCATCGTCCACACATATATACAATAGGCACTTCAAAATAAAAAACAGTTCAATGTGGAACGACAGACAAGAGTCCACAGGCCTTGCGGCATTTATGTGGATCTTAAAAATAAATGTG
>JAQFZF010002935.1:0-11851 GCA_034695365.1 Enchytraeus norvegicus
CCAACGAGTCCAAACAGTTTTTCGGTGTTCGACTTAAAATAGTAGCGGATTAGAAATCGGATCGGACTCGAATTGGGATCACGTGACATCCGTTTTACGTATGTGGTTGCATTTGAAAATAACTTAATTGTTAGTTATAAACTTTATACTATTCGAATTTAGCTGAATAATGATAACCACCTACATGTATTCGGCTCAGCCCCATAGGCGGCGCTGATTAGTATGCTTGGTATGCTTCAGCATACTCTCAAATATTCAGGGTATGCTTCCATTATGAGAAATAGCTGTAGGCCTATAGCATACTTGCACGTCGGTCGTAGACTTTTTATTATTACCTGCTAATAATTGTTTTTCAGGTGCAGCAACAGAAATTGCATACAATGTCAAATTGTTACCAGTTAATTGGACTCAGCTGTCTCAGCAGATCACAATCAGCTTCCGAGCCGCCGCTGTGCCGGGTGGGGGGGGGGATCGGAAACTTTGTAAAGTTTGTGGAGAGGGTTAGGCCCGTTAGGGCCTTCCTATTAGGGTCTTGAAATCTCACAATGGTTTGCAAAAACTGCATAAATTTGCGCGTAATCATTTTTTATGGACCGTTGTTTCTAAAAATATCCGTTTTGAGCTTCAGAAAAAGTCATTTTGCAGACGCCTCACCGGCTCCAACCCCCTCCCCCTTGTCTGCATTGGTCAGCATCGGCCCGAGTCTGATCTGGATTTGCACCCACGACTCATCAATAGGGTTACGCTTAAGCGCGCGACGCTAACCACTAGACTACAGCCACCGACAGTATTCTAGCATATTGATACGCTTCACTGATTAGTCAGAGCCTCACAGAAATCCCTGATTGGTCAGACAGACACAAATTGAATGAGAACAGGAGTACTTTACATGACGACAGGTCCATGGGAAGTGATACCATCTCAGCGTATTTCAGGACATATTGGGCTGCCATTGGGCTGCCTTTGGGATAAATTACATTATATGAGACTGGATAATGTTTTTGGACAGGGCATCACTGTTGCAGTGAAACAATGAATTACAATGTACCACTGCAGGTAGTTGAATTTGTTTAAACTGAAGCCACATTAGAAATAAATGAATGAAGTGCAATACATCAACAAAAACTTTGACATAATCATAACCAAATTGAAGTACAGAAATGCAAACACTCTGTTCTAACATCCGTTTTATTTATGATATGGCCGACAGGTTATCCCACCGGGAAGCCGTATTAATACTATTGTATTAATAGTAATACAATGTAAATTATTTCATTAAACTGCATGCAGTCATTACAGTGAATGAATGAAATTAAATGAATGCTACCACTGTGACTGGACCTGACCGGTATCGTAGTATTATCGTAGCATTTGCAACAGGTAAGACTGATGGTCCATTTCTTATATTTCATAAATCAGATGAATAATAATAATCCTAACGCAGATGTAGAAAAGTATGTATCATAATGTTGTTGTTGTTCTTTTGCGAAGGGAAACCCCGAGGAGGGGCCGAGAGGGGGGTCTGTAACGTCGCATTCTCAGCATACCCTGGTCCAGTCTACTGGCGCCGCCACTGCTCAGCCCTAATTCTGAATGATAACGAGGCTTGTAAGGAGATTGTGCCAGAGCATTATATTCTCCTTAAATTTAATGGGTGGATGCTGTCATATTAAATGCGTTTGATAAAACTCATAGTGCCAAATTGAATCAAATTGATCAATATTATTATTTGTAATTTTTCAGAATCTCATTTCATTCGGACTTTTCAGGTTTACACAGCACAGCCAATGTTGTGAATCATCAACCATAGGAGCCGAGCAACAACCAACCTGCTTGAGCCGCCAAGAGAAGAGAAAGGCGCGAGAGAGAGAAAGAAAGTTATTGAGTGTACGAAAACAGTATGATTCAATCATTGGCCTATACTAGGCCTACATGTAGGCTTTCATGGCTATGCATTGTATGTGCATGCATTGAAAAGATTGCGCACATTGGGAACAGATTGAAGATCATTCTAGAAGATATTACATTGAAGCAACAGCTATCAACATTTAATATCTTTGAGAACATTGATAAATTCGTCCGTTGCACAAGCACCTGCTACTGATTCAATTATATTATACGACGCTTATATAATTATATTCAGCAAAATACTAAAACGAACGAAATGACTATTTCATTTTAATCAGATTTCACCTTGCAGTAACAGCAGGTTCACGAAATCACAAAAAGTAGTACCTAAATTTATGCTTAGATACTCAAGCCGTTATGACAATTATTTATTATGAAAATAGTTTTCCGAAGAATTCGACGAGCTAGCGTAATCGCTCAAAACACGGGCCATTAGCTCGAAGCTGAAATAGCCTCTGCTTTTTGTCTTCACTTTCGAAAGACAATGCCAACCGATATTCTTTATCCTTGATCTATCTGCAATTCTTGATCAATAGCTTTCCTGTTTTATAACTGATTCGGTGATATTTGAGGTACTGAGAGCCAGGACCGTGGTGAGTTTCAGAAATCAGCACAGAATTTATTATATGCATACATTGCATAGCAATTAAATTGACTACATTTTAAAGAAGTCTTGTTAATGATGGAATATAATTTATTTTGAACCATTTTGTCATTGGTAAAGGAGCTCTTCATTTATTTTTTCTTTGAGCAATATTTTTTCATAGATGAAGGCATTTTAGAGCACAGTCCTCTTCGGTCTATGCAGTTGTTTTCTGATGATTAGAAACCGCATGTATAGTTACACATTCCGCTTGGGAAAACTCTTACATCACCATCGGGTGAGGAACCGGACGTTAAATCCTCGTTGATTGAAGCAAGCTATTATTAGACACTGGCCGTGTCCAACGTCTAGTGATAACTAGACTAGGCCATAGGCTAAAGCCTAAAGGATGATTCAATTTGTCCAGTACGCCTTAACCACTGTTATAGCGCATGGCATAGAAATGCTTATAAGGACATGCAGCAAAGCCTGTAACATTCAACAGCAGTCACATCGTGTATAAAATAGCTAGAAATGTTATTCTGCAGATCATGTAAACAGGCATGACGCAAGAACACGTCCAGCTATTCATTATGGTGTCCTATATCAAACTATTTACTTCAACCAACGGTGAGTAATTCGATACGGGTATCAAGAATTCATTGCATTGCAGAGCAGTATCAAGAATTCATTGCAATTCATACACCAGTGACGGAGATTTATAACATATTAAATATTATTGGTTCTATAAATTACAAACAGTGACTAGAGGGTACACTAAAGTGACTACACATCAAGCGTAAGCCAGTCAGAGCTTTTCAACCACGGATTGTACGACTCTGTGGCTGCAGCAGTTGATAGAGTCTGACAACTTCAACTCATAACTTTCTAAGTTTAAATTGAAGTGTAGGTGATCAAGAGACAAATATGCAATGTAATCGATTAACCAGTTAATCAATCAACCAACCAATCAATAAATCAATCAAGACTCAAATGGCAGAGGCAGAGATTTAGTCTTGTTTTGATGTAAACAATTTTTGTTCACAATGTCTCCCAAAATAATATGTGAGAGACGCTATAGGTGCTTTTACATTGAAACTACTACCGACCTATCGGATTAGAATTTTAAAAACTTATGTCGATTTTACCCGTTACCACTAACCGGAATGCAGATTTATTTTTCAACAGAGGCTTGCAGTAAGTAGCTTCTTTACATTGTCACAGCAATGATAAACAGAGTTAAAATCACAGACCGTGACACCCGCACAAAAGCAAACAATGATTTCTCTGAGCTTCACAAAATAGTACAAATTTTGTTAACAGTCATAGACTATTACAGTATGAAATGGATAATTATGAGAAGTTTATAAATTTCTGTAGGCTCAAGGTTAGCAGCACAATAAAATAAAATAGTTGTTCCCAAATTAAGTTAGGTGAAAAAGGATAGAGGCGGATTTAACATCGAGTGATCCACAATCCAGTGGCGGATCCAACCTCATTTCGGGGGTGGGAATTGAAAAAAAATACAAAATGGCATGTTTCTATGAAAAATTTACCAAAAAGAAATAATTCACGATCGCTTAAGAAATTGCTACTAGGGGGAGAGAAGGGGGCAGTGATCCACCCCTCGCTCCCGATGGATCCGCCATTAAACTATTACAAATAATTATGAGCCACTATTTAAGAAACTTAACATTCTTAAATTTAATGATATATATATTTTCTCTTGTTGTATGTTTATGTACAAATTTAAAAACAAAATATTGCCAAGTGCTTGTGAATGTTTATTGATGCTAAATATGAACTATAATTCTAATGCTTACTGCTTAAGTAATGTTACCGACTTTACTAGTCCCTTACATCGAACCGATGTCAGAGAAAAATGCATAAAAGTATGCGGTCCAAAATTTTGGGATACTGTTTCAAATGACATTAAAATCTTACCAACGGAGCCCAGCTATAAACTTAACTTGCATTACTCACTTATAAATAAATATAACGCTACTGATTGAATATGAGCATAAATCTATTATTTTTAGTGTTTTTAATGGTAATAGACTTTATGATGAAAAAGTTATACTTTTTGTTCTATTTTAAGTTCGTTAAATTTCATATTGATTTTATGTGTTTTTGGACTTGTGATAAGTTAATAAGCTAATAATACTTAATTGCATCGCAGCTCCATAAGCCTTTAGGCTTGTTGAATTGTAATACATAGGCCTACACATGTATGAGATTACTTTTTAATTGACATAATGAATATTTAACGGACTTAACATCACCTAACTTTTCATACCTGGTGATTTTTGTTCATTGTTAATTAGCCACCAAGAGTTACTGTTTGTGAACATTATTATTATTGCAATTGTATGCCTGTATATTGTAAACAGTGATTCTCACAGAGTTGTCTAACTCTTTTTGGTGTCTAATAAAATTTAAATTAAATTAAATTAAAATAGAAAATATTATCAACCCGATTTAGTTGGAATAAAGGCTAGCATAAACATTTGCAATTTAAATCTAGAAACATGCAGGCTACAAATTGGAATTTAACTTTTTTACCAATTTTAGCACTTGGATTCTTTCTAAACTACCGTAGGCCTATTTTTAAAATTAGACATTTTCATGCACAATTATTAAACATTAATAAAATGAAAAAACTGGCTAAAATTATATATATTAACTATAAATAATTGTATAAAAGCAATAATTAATACCATTATATAGCATGTTCAAGACACATGCTATAAATTTATAAGTAATAATTTAAATTTAGAGAGTAAACTGAAGAAGATTAAATTTATAAAGTGAAAAAAACTATAACATAGAAATATACATACATAAAACATACAATATACCAGAATTTACCAGAATTTACCAGAACTGCTACCAGCTCTATCTCCAGCTCCAACATGACTATATATAAAGGTAGAAGAAATAGGGAAGAAAGCTAAAAGCTTATTTTAATCCCCAACCAAACTTAATAACAACATCCATCTTATTCTTAAAACTATTCATTGACACTGCATTTACAACATCATCAGGCAAAGAAATTCACAAATCAATAACCCTGAAAGAAAAAGTACTTGCCTGTATCCGTTCTAACTCTTAGCTTAGACAACTTTTGCTTATGACCTCTTAAACCACTAGTAGAGAATGTAAAGAAATCTTCAGGATTTAAATCTGTTAGCCCATTCATTATTTTATAAACCTCAATAAGATCACCTCGAATTCACCTGGTTTCCAGAGTTGTTAGATGGACTACTTTTACTCTATCCTCATAGCTTAAGATATTGAAACCATCTATGGTGTTCAGAGCCCTTCTTTGCACCCCTTCTAAAAGATCAATGTCTTTCCTATAGTGTTATAGTGTTTCCTATAGTTAAGGTAAAGGTTAGTTCAAGTCCATAAATGTCTTGCGGTCCGCAGAATGCGTTTCTATGAGTTAAAATCGGTACAGCCTACTTGGTTTAAACATTAGGGTTAGGGTAGGGGTTAGAGTTAGTCTAACTGCTATCCAAAACCCCAACCCCTTAAATCATGCCATCTGATAAAAAGAAAAACTAATTTATGTTGCGTAATATCCTCTATTTACCTTGTGGAATGACCAGGACAATTTCGACATGAACTAACCTCTACATGATTGCATAATACATAATTATTTGTTATATTAATTATTAAACAATTTATAAATTTCTTCTACATTTCTTACTTTTACAATGACAGTTGTGACTTGACAATCATTATGATTAATGTTAAAGTTCGTTTCGTCTACATGAAATGAAATTTGGAAAAGGTTATCGTAAGTTTTGTGAGAAGTTTTAATGAAACTAATTCGGAAATTGGTTTCGGCGCACGTGTTATGCTGACCCATTTCAGATTTTCTATGTCACATAATTTATAGCATTTCTCACATTAAATTAATTTGTTAAATTTTGTGTCTTTTCAGAATTTAGAATTCACCAATTTTAAATCCTAATACAATGGAGTACATGGCTGATGTGGGGGCTAGGACAGAGGTCGGCTTGGCAACCATGTAAGTGTTAAATACTTCCAATCTTAAAAACATATTGTAGCCGAATGAGAATAAATATGTACAAATATTTTAAAACATTTAATACCCTAGAGCAAAGACTTAAAATCGACAGGTTGAGTTAACTATTATTTGTATATTATATGCATCATGTTGCTGAGGTGCCACTGTGGCACATGTTGATAATTTGGTAGCTGTCTCTCATCTGATTAATTGTACCTTTACAATGTCTAAGTGCTATGCATACTGCACATGGCAGCATAGTGTAGAAACATGATTAATCTTCCAGGTATCAATTTCCCACCTTCACCAAGTGTAGTAACCCTTTGCAAAGGGCCTGTAAATCGAATCAATCAATCCAATTAATTGATTGACTGATTTATTGATTGATTACAGAGCGTGTTGTCAGTGCAGTCAGCCGATAGAGCCTAATGCAGCTAACATGTGTGTGGCGTGTCTGGAGAGTAGGTAGATTGATTGATTGATTGATTGATTGAGTGATTGATTGATTACAGAGCGTGTTGCCAGTGCAGTCAGCCAATAGAGCCTAATGCAGCTAACATGTGTGTGGCGTGCTTGAGAGAGCAAGTTGATATAACAGAGGGAATTCCTAAACAGAGCACCCTGTACTTCTGTAGAAATTGCGAAAGGTTGGTTTTCGGTAATTTATTGCTATAATTAAATATTTTATTTTCCTATAACCGGTGGGCCGTGGCGGCGTGGCCGATCATCAAAATTACTTTATAAGCACTTGTTGAGCACTTCTTAAATATTAAGTTGACTATTTTCATGATATCTATCTTTAGTGCACTGCCAAATGGCAGGTCTGTGGTACGGTACATATTCTGAAACCAGTCTGCTATCACGCTCAGTCGCTCACCAATGAGCTCCTCATCGATCATAACATTTATCCCATCAAAAAGGTGATGCCTTTACTACATCCAAACTAACCTTTTTCCCTGGACATATATATTTAACTACCTAGGTGGTTTCCCGTTACCTTCCTCAGTAGAAAATATCTGCATTAGTCGGCTGTTACGAAACATGTGCACTGTTGTCAGTTGGTCTAAATATTCTCAAATTTTCTGAAACAACACGGCATTTCATGATATAAGCAGCAATATTTATCATATTATGAAAGATTAAAGAGTGATTTGTTTGAAGTTGTGACATGCTCACTGATTGCTCAGTGCTCACTGCTCAGGTCTGTAATTCAGCTTCTTGGAGTCTTGGGTAAATAAAGAAGAATTTAAAGGCTAGAGCCAAAGCTAACGTCAGTTTCATCTCTTGATAGAGATATCAGTGATGGGTGAGCCTCGGATTCGAGCCCCACACATACTGATCCCAAGTCAAAAACCTAACCGACATAGCTACTGGCTCCTTCCAGTAGCTACGTCGTTTAATGTCGTATTCGTAATCCGAAGGCTACAATAGAGACAGGGGAGCCCTGAGATTTGAACCTCACATCTGGAATATAATCATTACTATTAGCTGCATTACTGATGCTTGCGCTTTGTTTACTTGAAACGACTGAGCATCGTTTGATTGTTATACAGCTTTCTCTAGTGATACATAGTATGAAATCAATGAATGAATTAGTTGTATGAATGAATGATTGAATGGCTAATTTATTTATTGATTGATTGATGTAGGTACGTACAGCCCCCTGATAGCTGGGAGAAAGCTTGATTGATTAATAGATTGATTAATTGATTTTTATTTTATTTATTTAGTGATTGATTGATTGATCTAGATACCTACAGCCCCCTGCTAGCTGGGTGAAGGCTTGTCTAGAATCCAGGGAACTGCTTTCACTCTGCCTCAAGAAGATCAAAGGCCTGAAAGATGTGAGATGCTCAGTAGTACTTTGATATTTTTAGTAAATTGTGTACGGCATACATATAATAAAAGTACTTATTAATTTTAAATGCTGATTAGTTATAACTGAGATCAGTCATTCTCTCAAATTCAGTATTCAGATAGATGAGGAAAGGTTTGAATAAAGCAGGTTGAATAGTATTGAGGTAATTTATATATCATAATTTAGTTTGTGATAATAAAGTATTTTATATACCATATTAATTTGTGATCATTTCATTGATCAAATATAACTTTTAAAAGAAATCAATATTTATATTAGATTAATGGGTAATTGGACTGACATGCATGAATTATAAATAACTGTTCTATTTCCAGAAGAGTTATAAGTGAACTGTCGCACTAGTTATGATACTGTTTTTTCTGTGTGTATTACTATCTCTGTTTAAATAGCATAGGGAAAAAGCAACATCATGAATGTTCCATTTACAAAACATGAAGTTAAAACAAGACAGTGCGGGTTCTAATACAGAATAAGCCGATCAGATAGTAAAATCTCTGATGTACATAGGATGGGTATAATGGATATAATTTGACAAAATTACCTAACAATTTGTAAACATCTTTCATTTGGCAATCTTGAGCCATTTGTGCAACGTTTTAAAGTGACTGGATTGCAGATCAATAGATCTGTGGTTCAAATCTCAGGGCTCTCCTGTCACTGATGTCGCCCTCAGGCCGCGAAACTGAAGTTAAATTCGATTTTAGCCTTTATAAAAGTGCTAGATGTCATCATGGATGATCATTTCATTCTAATGTCAGCTGTTGCTACTATAATAAAGGTATAATTAACCAAATGTTCCGTGTAATATTGTTTAGATATGCCTGGTAGATGCTGGATTTTTGTTGACTGAACCTCATTGTATTGTATTGTATTGTATTGTATTAGATACGCCTGGTAGATGCAGGGTTTGTGTGGACTGAGCCGCACTCTAAAAGAATTAAAGTCAAGCTCACTGTACAACAGGAGGTAGGTTGATTGATTGATTAGTGGTTAGAAGGCTCAGTCATCATTTGACTGCTTCATTATATTAATTAATTAATTAATTTGAATGAACGATATACTGATTGCTTGCCAGTTAATTTGTTGTTGACTGGATTTATTGTTTGATTAGTTGAATCATTTATTTGTTTTCAAATATATTGTTTGTTTAGTCATTTAGTTGTTTGTCTAATTATTGTTTGTTTAATTAAATTATTTATTTGTTTGTCTAATTTATTGTTTGTTTAGTTTAATCTTTTATCTGTTTGGCTAATTATCCTTAGATGTCTTTAGTTTAGATAAGAAATTTATTTAATTAACAGTTGACTGATTAACAAATTGAGGGGTCAGTTCCCAGCTCATAGCCTTCCTCTGACTTTTTGATTGAGGTGAAGGCGTTAAATATTGAATGTATGATTGATTGATTGATAGATTGATTGATTAATTGTAGGTAATGAATGGTGCAGTTCTCCAGCAGACATTTGTGGTGGAGTTCACGATATGTAATCAGATGTGTGATGAGTGTCATAGAGTGGAGGCCAAGGATTATTGGAGAGCGTGTGTGCAGATCAGACAAAAGGTTGGTCTAGCAATCAATCAATCAATCAATAGACCTGTGATGAGTGTCATAGAGTGGAGGCAAAGGATTATTGGAGAGCGTGTGTGCAGATCAGACAAAAGGTTGATCAATCAGTCAATAAGTATCAATCAATGCTTTCAAAGTAATACATCTAACAATAATTAGACAAATCAAGAAATGATTTAAATATATAAAACAAACAATATAATAGACAAGCAAATAAATGATTGAAGTTAAAAATCAATATATTAGTCAAAATAATAAATAATTTAACTAAACCAATACTAAATTAAACAAACAAATAGATCAATAAAGTAGTTAATCAATTACACATGCAGTGACAATTAGATATTTATAAATGATTCTTGTTTATTTTAGATCACTATTACACTGAACATTATAGTAACACTGCTATAGTGATGCACTGTTACAGTAATAGATGAGAGTCGGTGAACGATTTAGATTAGAAAATTGTTATTATTTGACTCATTATCGTAATCAAAAGACTTAAACTGTGGTGTTTTAAATTGATTAATCATACACGAATGTATGTATTTTAAAAGTATTTTAATGCCACTCGTGACATGAGATGAATGATGGTAGCACTGCAGTCAACGTTGTTGTTGTCTATTTACATTTTTTATATTTGCCTGTGCTTCAAGACCTTACACAAGAAGGCTCTGTTTTATCCATAGCAGCTGATCTTGATGCAAAAGACTTGATTGATTGATTGATAGATTGATTGTTCGATTGATTGATTACTCATATTTAAACGAGCCACAAGAAATCCTGGATCAGCTGATCCTCAAGCACAGGACTTGATTGATTGATTGATCGATTGATTGATTGATTGATTACTCGTATTTAGACGAGCCACAAGAAGACCCTGTTCTACCTGGAGCAGCTCATTCTCAAGCACAGGACTCACATCACTGCCACCAGCATCAAACCTGTGCACGGTGCGTTAAAAGGCTAAAGCCGAACTTAACGTCAGTTTCATATCTCGAAAGGGATATCAGTGATGGGTGAGCCTCGTATTCAAACCCCACACATACTGATCCACAACCGGAAACCTAACCGATCGTGCCACTGGCTCCTGTCAGCGTTACAGTTATACTCACAGTGCAGATTTCTATTGACTTAATTAATGAAACTGCATTTGTAGAATAATTTAATATATCAGAATTTAACAAATTTATCTCTGACTAGTCTAGAAAAATATAAGTTAAGAAGTGAAAAATGAAGTTAATTTTCTTGTGTCGGTACACCAATCATGTACAGGATTGATAAAGAAACTGTAGTAATTAGCAAATATATAATACAACCAAACAATTCAGGTTTATCTTGTTGCATATGACAGTAGGTGGCTTTGTCGATTAGTTTAAATATCAGTTTGTTTTGTTGTTAAACGTAATTTTAGTGATTGGTCTTAAGCAGGCATTGTATTTGACCTGCAGCATTTTAATTCTATTTGTTTTAGGGGATGTTTCTATTTAGATTTTTGTCAATTGTATAAGTTCTGTTTATATAATATGTTTATTAATATCTATACATCTATTGTTTTATTTTAGCATTAAATCGTGCAAAAATTTCTCTTTGATCCTAGATTGAATATTCTTTATTTTATAGTTCAGATGATACATTTCTATTTTCGTGTGTGTAATAAGTGTATGTTTCACTGTGTGTGTGCGTCACTGTTCAATGTTTGATATTTAATATTGTATATCATGCTGGAGCATCTTTTTACTTTACAATATTAGGCACATTATTATACAGATCTAACGAATTACTTATATTAATCTTTATTGCTCCACTTGGGCAAAGAAACAAACACAATTAGTGCACAGGCAAGGAATGCAAGAAAAAAACAAAACAATCAAATCAAAA
>JAQFZF010002936.1:0-11847 GCA_034695365.1 Enchytraeus norvegicus
GGTTGTAAACGACCCTGGGCTAAAAAATATGATAAAATTGATTTTAATACGTTAAAAAAGAAGTATAGATAATAAAAGGCTTTAAAATTAACCTCTTGTACGGGATCTGCTCCGCACTAGAAATTAATAAAATATGTTTATTACCTTGCTATCTATAACAATTATCTATAGCAGGAGCCAGTAGTTACATCGGTTAGGTTTCCAACTTGAGATCAGTATGTGCGGGGTTCGAATCCGAGGCTGGCCCGTCACTGATATGTCTGTCAAGAGATGAGAGTGATGTTAACTTCGGCTTTAGCCTTTCTTTCTTCAAACCCTCTTTAATGGCATATGGGAATGGTTCAGTAGTGCTCAAACATGAATATTTCTCGCTTCATATTCTATGCTTCATATTTCTCGGATATCCAGGCTAATTTAGTTTGACATTTGTGATGCTAATCATGCACAATAGAAGGAAACAAAGTGGGTGGGGAAAGGGGGTTGGGTGATAGTTTTCGATAACCGATGTTCTAGGAATGAAGCCCGACGCGACGCCTACTATTAAAATACCATACTATGAGTCCACATAGGATGATCTGACGTCAGAATCTGATATTAAGACATCTATAATTTAATAATTGTTTCTTTGGGATTTATAATTATTATATTTCCATATATGTTTGCCGTACTTGTTGCTTACTGTTATTTACTATTTAGGCTACATCTCTTTTTTATCAGGTTCTTTATTTGAGGTTTTTCTTTAGCTAGCCATCCCACTTATTAGTCGAGATTTAGTCGCATAGAGCACAGATACACCATTAATTTACCCGTTATCAACCGACGTTATTCCTTATTAACTTTTGCGATATGATTCTCTTCGATTTTGCATTTGCACTATTTATAATCTAGTCAGTGCCTATCGACCTACAAGATTGTTTGATTAATGCTACACACTCTTGTATGCTAATTAATAATTATTTGATCGGAATCTAATACGAAATTTTGTATATAATCTGTAGGCTACTGGAACTTTTAGAGAAAATAATCATCGAAATCCATAAATATGCTTTAAATTTTCATTTCGTTTGAAATGACTATCATTGTGATGGAGTACGTTATATTATTGTTGCCTATACGGTGATTATGATCGCATATTCAGAAGGTCCAGTACTGCAACAAAGAATATTCTTAGGAAATATCGTTTTGCAGGACTGAACTACACAACTAAAATCGACATATGAAGTAGTATTCTGAATGCATGCTTCTATAAAATTAGTACAAAAGTTTCGTTTTAAATTTTGTTATTATTTGTGTTTAAATCTATCTATGTATCACTAAAGATAATTTAGTAAAATTAATTTAAAATTTTCAAGTTGCTCATGGAGTTCAGTTTAGAAATACACGGAACCTTGAATATTGATTTCTCAGGACTGAGCCATACGACTTCAAATGCCATTTTTACTAAGTATTTTAAATGTACTCTAATATTAATTTAAGACAAACGTTTCAAATCAAATACTGCCGCTATAACAATTAAATGCATCTATATAGTAAAAGTTGAACATTTTAAAAATGTCATTCAAACTTTAAACTCGATTATCTCAAATTGAAGAAATCTGATGTGGTCCAGTTATATATAACGACTTCCAGATATTGTAGGGCCAGAATCTGATATACTAGAGAGTAAGATTGACGTGGCAATTAATACAATGACGGTGAACAAGGCTGAGGGAGTCGATGGAATTGCTGCAGATTGTTTTACAGTTTTGGGAGCGAAGGGTATGAGAGAACTCGCTAAGGTTTGTCACACAATTTACGACAATGGCGAAAAGCCAGATGAATTTTTTAAACTGTAGTAGTGTCACTGCCCGAAAAGGAGGATGCAGTTAAATGTTCAGACTTTAGGACGATTAGTACCACATACTTCCAAGAATATGTTGATAAATCTTACAAACAGAATTAATGGAAAGGTGGAAAGTTATTTATCAGATACACAGTTTGGATTCAGCAAGGGGTATGGGTACATTAGATGCTGTTTTTACAACGAGAATGCTAATACAATGCAGCTTAGGGTATGACAAAGATGTATTGTTTACATATGTTTTGTTGATTTTGAGAGAGCCTTTGATAGAGTAAACTGGCCGAAAATGATGACCGTATTAAAAGAAATATGTGTAGATTGGAGGGATCGAAGATTGGTTGCAGATTTATACATGAAACAAGAAATGGTTGTACGAGTAGATGGTTCAGAACCTGGTGTGGTTGGAAGAGGAGTAAGACAAGTTTGTTTGATGTCACTTGTACTGTTTTTTATATATAGGTATCGCTTTATTGGTAACGAATACAGGATAAAAGAGACAACATTAGCAATATTCGAACGTAAACTAAATAACAGGTGCGACAAACTTTATATAACATAATGGGCCCTATAGTACAATTAATTAAACAAAATCTAATTCTCACACACACTCATACAGACACACACAAAAAAAATATATATGTTGAATCTATGACGAGAGAAGCAATGGATGGCATTCGGGCAGGAATAAAGGTTGGAAAAAACTTGGTAAGAGACGTAGCCTACGAATTTCAAACAATCAAGGAATAGTAGCAGGAACACAGAAAGGTTTACAGAAAATAATAAATGCCTTAAAATAAGCAAGAGTCGTCTGTCCGTGGTAAAAGATCGTATTGAGGAGCTGGACCGTGAGAGAAAGACTTCCAATATCATTATTCGAGGCCTTCCCGAACAGTTGTACTCGGAAGTTGGTACAGCTGACAGCAACCCCAATGGTACCAGTCGTAATGCCTCAGTGGCTACAACCGTGATGGGTATGCTGGAAAGTGAGCGGAACATAAAACTTCAGCCACGGGATATAGCTACGGCATTTAGAATGAGGGCGGGCAGAGCTGGCAAAACTCGTCCAATTCTGATGAAATTCAGCTCTCCACATCTACAGGGAAAGGTGTGGCTGCCAAGAAGATGCTTCGTTCTGCGGTAATCAGATCTACATCAACGAGCACCTCACTCAGCGCACGGGAGAACTGTTTGCACTGGCGCGCAGCCTGGTGAAACAAAAGAAGCCATATTCTGCTTGGACCTTCAAGAGCCAGGTATTCATCAAACTCAGCGATGATGCTTCGTCGAAACAAATAATCGTCAAGTCAAAAGATGACCTACCTCGCCTCGCTAAAAAAATTAATTGTCTCTGTTATTATGTATGCCTATAAAACTAATATAATCCAATGGCGTCAAATAATAACTCGAATAACACGAATAACTTAGATCTAAATAGGTTTGACGAGGTTGACAACCATATTACACTTGCTGCTTCTGTTTATCTGACTTTGGACGATATGCCTACTTTCACTGGAAACAACCTGAACTGTCACAACTTTATGCATATAAATTGTAGAAGTTACCAAAATATTTCGATCCTTTAATCTCAGTCATAGCACACATCGATACGCCACTCACAGCCCTGGCCATATCTGAAACATGGCTTAAGCCGCATAATGAAGATATGTATGATTTGCATGGTTATGCGTTCGCTTTCTGCCCCCGCCCCATAAGAGTGGGAGGCGGCGTTGGCATGTATGTTAATGCTTTTCTCTTCATTTTAAAATACTAACTGACCAAATTTATATTACTGACATAATTGAATGTATTTTTGTTAAATTACTTTATGAATTTGGTGGCGGCAACTGTATTGTAGGATGTATATATCGTCCGCCATCCTCTGATATTCATGCTTTCAATGATGAATTAACAAAAAATGCATGAAAGTGATTGCTTTAAGAAAAATACTGATATAATTATTATGGGTGATTTTAATATAAACGTGCTCCAATATGAGGTACATCAAGCGACATCAGACTTTTTCAACAATATGCTTTTTCTTGGACTTCTGCCATCCATAACTAAACCAAGTAGAGTTACTGAAAACTCTGAATCTTTAATTGATAATATTTTTACCACTGTCAATCCCCCAATTTGCAAATCATCTCTATCATACAACGATATCTCTGATCACTATCCAATTATCATGCAGATCGTTAAGAAAAATGTAAATAATGAAAGGAAAAATAAATTGCAAACAAATGTTTGTAGGTTTTTTTCATTGGATGAAATCGGAAAGTTTAAAACTTACTTACTCTCATAGACTGCGGATTTACTTATAACATTGATTTTATTTCAGATATCAGTAGTTAAGAGATGCAGAAAGCTGGCTCACTTTTTTCGAAGCACATCTCCCCCTTGATCGCTACCAAAACCCAAGGCAGAGCTCAAGGCAGAGCTCAAGGCTAAAATCAAGGCAGAGGAGGTCCCAAGACCAAGCAGGTCTCAAGGCTAAGCTCGGAGAGGTCTGAAGGCAAGACCCAAGGTAGAGGAGGTCCCAAGACCAAGCAGGTCTCAAGGCTAGAATCAGAGAGACCTGAAGGCAAGACCCAAGGCAGAGGAGGTCCCAAGACCAAGCAGGTCGCAAGGTTAAACCCGTGGAGGTCTGAAGACAGGGATATAAGGCTGAGAGCACACACACACACACACACACACACACACACACACACACACACACACACGAGTAACTATAATAATTATACTGTAGCTATGCTGTAGTGCCCATAAGCCAGACTTGATACACCATCTTCTGATATGTACCTCTTATCATCATAAGCTGAGAGAGATATTTTATTCATCGTTTGCGTAAACAGTTTATGCTTTTTACTCCTGATTACAGTCATATTCGAATACATCTGTGCACCATCGTTCAGTATTCTTTCATACACCGCATGTTTCAGTTTACTTTGCACTACGCTTTTTGTTATACCTTTAGCTTTACTACACTCCTCACCACTCTCACATAATATGCTGTACATTTTACTTCTTAATCCAATGAAGCTTGTAATTTTTTCATTGGGAAATTCTGGCTTAAACTTACCCAGGACCTTTTTGTTACTATCGTCGTGATATCTCTTATCGGCTATGTCACTCAAATCAAATTTATCCTTGTTTGTGTACATATCTTTCAGCAAATTATTAGTTTTAATTTCATAAATCAAAGAGTCGGTATCAGTATAGAGAAGTTTTGCCTTATCACCATATTTATTTTTAACGAAGCCGTAGTGAAAGTCGTACATTAACGTTTTCGAAATATCCAGGATACTGAAGCCAACATATACCGGTTTATTTAGTATCAACTGCTCCTGAATGGTATGCAACGCAACAAGCTGGTCATTAAAAATCTTCCCGCCTATAAAAGTCGGTTTAGAAGAATATTTCATGAGTTGTTTGATGTCAGTCACTAGTTTGATATTCTGTCGTTTTCTGACATTCTCCATAGTTTTTCCAAATACAGCGTTGTTCATTAGTTTGAAAAAGTCTTTTTCAAAGTCATTCTTTGCAACTTTACGCTTATCAGTGTTAAAATCTATATATGGTTTCAACCAAGGCTTCTGACTAAACTGGAGTACTCTGTGTATTTTGGTTATTTTTAATCCAGCATCAACAGCTTGCCGTAGGTTCCGCTCGTGTATTACATATTTAGTTTTATTTCTAAGGTTCGGTACCAACTTTTTCATATCTGAACATTTCGAGTTATATTTCTCTGCCACACTTTTCGAGTATTTTGAAAGCATGACATCCTGTATTTTCAATTGCTCTGGGCAATATGGATACTCATTGTGTAGATCATGCAGCTCTTTAGGATACTCCAAATCGACTTCTACAATATGACCTATGTCGAGCTCATTACTACATAAGCTTTCATAGTCTCGCAGAGTATATTCTCCGGGATCAGACCATTTGAAACCGTGTGTGGGTAGGGGCTTACTCATTGCCCACCCATATAAATTTGTCGCATCCCAGTATGAAATATGCTTATTCTCTGAGCTAGAGCTAGAACTATGCCTATGTGTTACTATAGACACTCCACCGCGAAGACCCATTTCTATAAATTGATACATGTCTACATCGGTGAACAATTCCAGCTCAATTCCAGTCATTTTCAAACAGGCATCCCAAGCCAAACCTGGTGCAGTTAGGTAATGGCAAGGATCTAAACCATAATAATTTAGGCATGTTTTTCTAAAATTTTCAAATATATCCGCTAGCAGTGTTACATCACTTTTTAGATATAGATTTTGATACTCACCTAGTGTTTTAATGTTAAACTTTTCACACACCTTCCGGAAGAATTCATAATCTTCAGTTGATATATTTTCTCCGGTTAAATCGTTCTTGAAATGGTGCATTTCTAACTTTAAAGGATCATCGTTTAATACTTCAAAGCTCGTTATGTGGCTGTAGGGATAGACCCCCTTACGTAGCAACCAATCAAAGTCATCTCCAAATTCCCTTTTTGTGTGCTTGAAGTTTTCACTAAACGAACCACCATTTTTCAAATTATTGACTAATTTCTCTAAGCTCGTAGACATAAACTGAAAACTGTCAATGAAGCATATATTGTTTCTAATTTTTGGAACCATGGTCTTAGATTTCGCATCCCATTCAAGTCTTTCAGTTCCAATGGAAAATGTCATGTACTTTTCCATATTATTCGGAATAATATTTATTTTATTTGTAATTTTGCTAATACGCTGCATAATATGATGAGAATCATAGCCTCTTAAATTATGGAAAATAACGGGTATTTTGTATGAAAGTTTCAGTTCGAGATTGCATGATTTGTGAGCAGCGCCTCGGTACCTTCCGGTAATATGATTGTGATCCCTCACTTTACCATCATCTGTCGTATAGACTTCATGACAAATGTAGCAAGTTTTTGCATTTTTATATTCTTGAATTTCCTGCGTAGACATTATAATATCACTCTTTTTGAAGCGCTTCATAAGCATCAGTATTTCTTGCTCCTCTACAATTAATGCTTCTAAAAATTTCTCAATACAACTTTCTCCATTAGTAATTTTTACAGTCTTGTTATATTTAGCATCATCATGGCAGACAACTGTATATGCAACAGCACTGGCTACATGTTCCGACTTAATATTAGTCCATGATCTGCTGCCATCCCTGTCCTTTCGCTGTTCTTCACCAACTAGAGCTTTCAGTATTGCTTCTAGATCGGCATAAATAACAAACGGAACAGAAATTGTTTTCTTAATATGATTAAATTTTATACTATTTTTGCCTTCTTCAGGCATAGTTATGGCTTGGTCGCCATTGACTAGTATACAAATATCTCTATGTTGGTTCAGAATACTTTCACTAGAGAAGTGTTGCAGGCAAGTTTTGCAGAAATATTTTTTATTGTTGTCTTTATTTATTCTTAGCATCATTTTATCGAAGTCTTTTATCCACACATAATGCTGCTTATCGCCACCTTCAGTGTACAGTAAATTAGCGTGCTTCTCAAAACCCCCCGTCGAAGTTATGATAACTGTAAAATCCTCTTTATTATGACCAAATATGTTAATGGAAACTTTATATGTTTCTTCAATCTTTGGAACATCTCGTAAAGATACTGGAACTTTAATATCGTTTAGCCTAAGTTCTTCACATACATTTTTTAGATGTTTACTCACTCTTTCTAAATTAATTTCTTCAGGATTTGGATCAAGCACTCTACCTAGACAATAGATAAAACACTTGTCATCGTCATTCTTTATATTTATTGTTGCCTTTTTATTCTGGATCCAAGTTGGAAGTGGGACATAAGTTCTAGCAGCTATGGGTTGGTAAGCCCAGACGACTAGGAAATGCCGCCCAACGTCTGCAACCGCCCACCCTGAGCCATTATTCGTGAATCTATCAATACGGTTAACAATGTCAGTACGCTGACTGCTCAGAGCTCTTCTAATTTCACTCTGGTTATTTATTGTGTAGGCCTTAGGAATTATGAAATTATTAATATACTTATATTCACCTTCACCGCTGGGTTTACTGAAATTTATATCCATCCCAATCACAATCTTAACAGAATCATGCTTCCTCAAATTTCGTTCAATCAATACTTCAACTCGCCTTTCCAGCTTACTGAATTGTACTATGGGATCATCATTTTGTAATGTAAAATCATAAGTGACAACAGACTTTCCGAAAGCAGATTCAGAACGCCTACTTGGCATTAATAGCTCATTACGTTTCTTGTCGTAGAAATATCCGGCTTCCACCCGTTTATTAAAAATGTCACTATTTAGCTTGATTTCACTCTGCAGTTTCGGATCAAAAATAGTAGTAATAAAAGTACGTATTTTTTCGTCGTACGGATAGATCTTTGCTAATTGCTTAAAAGTTCGACCGGCTTTATGGATTAAACGACCACTATCTGGATTCTCTACTTTAACAGGGGACACATAATTCTTATCTTGTTCTAGACCTGTTTCTGTACTATTTAACTTGTAACCAGTTTTTAAAAATTTTCTAAAGGCAGCACTGTTCTTTAAAATCATTCTATTAGTAATGGGATTTTGCACTCTTGTTTGTATAAAATTCCCATCTAAAACCAATTGATTAGTTTCTGCATTCAACACATACCCATTTTTCCTCAAACGTTTTGATTGAGGACCATCGAATGCAATCATTCTACCGTTCGGATTCACAACACGTTGTTTGTTCGTTTCGCGAGATCTTCGTACCATTTTATTAGACGAAGAGATTTATTTAAGTGGAAATCATTTTTCTACCGAATCGAAAACTGCTGGAAAAACCCAGTTTCGATTCGCTTTCGGTTTGCTTCGGTCATGTAAATAGCTTGTCACATGACTGCGACTCACACGCCGCTATGGGAAAAACCCAAGGCTAAAATCATAGGAGTCTCGAGACCAAGCAGGTCTCAAGGCTAAAATCTATTCTACTACAGCAATCAGTTTTTTATGTTTTTTAGTATTGTAATGAGCAAATTTGTTATTATTTGTTGTTGTTATGCCGCAGACATCGCACGTCCACGGTTTAAATGTATACTTACACTTTATCTCATCCTCTGATACACCGCTTTGTCTTTGATGTAACATTGATCTTTTATGGTTAAGTTTATTTCCAATTGACACCGTTCTGTTACATAAATGACAAGTCCAAAGGTGTGAGCGCCCTCTTTCTTTGTCACCGTTTCTATCTTTATCACATGCGGTACAACTACCATTGTCGAGTTTGGTGTTCAAAACCTCAAGTAGTTTATCAGCAAGCATTTCCTTGTGATGCTTACATATTTTTGGTTTACAAAATTCAATCAAGTCTACTAACCGATTGACGAATACATTGTCGCTCATTTCCATTTTATTAGGTGAAGATATTTATTTAAGCGAAAATAAAAATAAAAAATAAAATAAAGTATCAAAAATGACAGACACCATTGATGGTAATTCGCTTTCAAATAAATTGAAAGCATTTTTAACTAGAAAACTTGAAGAAAAGCAAGCTGTTATTAAAAAATTAAAACGAAAAAGGACTATTGTAAAGACAGTTTCCTACACAACCACAGTAATTTCGATCATAATTTCAGCAGTGCTAGCTGTAACTGCTACAGCTGTGGCAGTCCCACCTATTGCTATAACAGTGTTATCAGCGACAAGCGGTATATTAACAGCCATCAGCAGCAAGTTTAATTTTCAGGCTAAAAGTCAGAAACTAAATACGGAAATTGAAAATCTCAATAAACTCATTGAAAAATTTGATTATGTTGTCAGCTGTAATGGAGATCTAACCCAAGCGACGTACAATCAAATAATTTCAGAATTTACATAAAAATTCATTAATAAATGTATTAATGAATTTAACTATCGTGATTATATTACAAATTGTGACAATAAGGAATCTGAAACATAATGAAATCCCAAGTCTATAAACATTAAATTTTTCTGAAACAAAAATTCCAATTCATAATTCTTTCTATCTGGATCTTGATCCTTTGTAAATTTTCCAATAAACCGCCTGATTTTCATTAGCGGCGTGCCTTCGTCAGGTGTTGTAATTAATTTAGCGTGAACTAGATACCCTTTCAAATCAATAAATACATTTGTCGGTAATTCTTCAATTATTGTTACAAGTAAACATTTTAAATCCGTTATATCCCCCGAAAGAATTCCTTCCACGGCACGAAGAAATTCATCGCTATTATAGAATTTATTATATCTTAGAATCAAATTCTGCATCCGTGTATATTTTAATCTAAATTGTCTATCATATTTGCTTGTAAATTTTTCAGAATAATGCAGTAACAAATCATTCAGAGGACGGCAAATAGCCATTAGCTTCTTCAAATCAACATTATCTTTCATGCTAGCAATCTGTAGATACTTCTTATTTACTACATCAAATGATTCCCTGGGGAAACCAGCATTTAAAATAAAATTATGTCCCATATCTACATCTCCGTTCAGTGAACCACCATTAACACTGAGTTTGTTATCTATATTATTTTGTAGTGCAATGTCGTTTGCTATTACGTGGTGTTCTACTTCCTTTAGGATATCTACTCTCAAATTTTCTCCAAAACTATCGCAGTACCTCTTTGTAATGACATCGGCGTCATTTTCTGCTGGATGCTTAACATTGAAAATTCTGTTGTTGCTCATATTTAAATCTCCAGTCATCGTGCCACCACTTTTTGACACCCCAGAATGAACATCTACATATTCTTTGTTGGCAGCATCTTTATCGGATGTAGGACCCGCAACCATAATAAGTTTATGCGAGCCTAGATTAATATCGGCGAGTGCGACATTCCCACCATCTCTTCTAAGAAATGTATTGCTGACTTGACTTAAAGTTACACCACCACCATTAGAATTGTTATAATCTGTTCTTCCAAACACATCAACTGGCATTTTATATTAATAAAGAACTTTTTTTTTACCCCCCCTTTCGAGGGGGGCAAAGAAATCTACCATAGACCATTTATAATTTCTTGAAAATTGAAACCATCATCAAGCTTTTTCAATACGTACAAGCATAGGTGGCCACAAAATACAGTATCACCGTATTGTAACCTTTCACTATTGTAGTAAACTGGACTTTTTAGGTAATCAAGCAATTCTACTGGTGGTGGTACAGCGTATGAGTCAAAGCTAATTTTTTCGTCTTCAGATTTATACCAACATATCCAGTGAAAACCATTTGTACTAGAGTCGCCAGTATTTAGTATACCACATTCAAATACATGTGCTTTCTTTGGCAGCTGATCACGAATAAACACACCTCTAAAGTGTCGTATCTTTAGCTTCTTTGCCGCCTCAATTAGTTCAATGTTTGATAATGGATGGTTTTGTAAAATACACCCTTCAACATTAATGTTTTTATTCATTTTATAATTACCTAATCTTTAATGACATTTTTCAATACCAATGTGGTATTGAAAAACTAATTAAGAGCATTCAGTACACAACAGCCATCTTTTGTCCATCAGACTGAAAGTGAAGCATTCTATCTGAAATTACAACTGCATATGCCTCTGTGCGGGCTGGAACTGCAGTATTAAATGTTGCTCTGATTTGGACATCAACAACTGACGATTTGAGGCGCTCAGATTGTTTGCTCACATCAAACACCATAAGTGGAAACAGGTCCTTGTAGTCTGCAGGTGTGATGCTACTTTGCGTAATCAAGTCGTTCATTCCATAAAATCTCTCACTAAACGATGCTGCATCCCGATAAGCTCTTGCGAATTGTTGATTTGTAAATGACAAGTTGTAGTCAACAGCCGGGTACCTATCCTGGTTTAGCATTATATACATGTTTTTCAGATCGCAGTGGTCAAATATTGATGGATTTGTTGTTTGATCACCATCTTTATTTATCTGGAATCCGACGATAATATATCTAGGCTTTTCCGATGCCGTCTTTACACTGAGCCTCCATGAAAACGTAGTCGATCGAGCAACAGTTATCGTATCACATTGTCGCGCGCGATATGC
>JAQFZF010002937.1:0-11841 GCA_034695365.1 Enchytraeus norvegicus
CCAGACCTGTGGTAACCTTCGCAATCTTCTGAAGTAGTCACCCACTACGTACTAATTGCTACCAATTATCCGACCCAAGAAGGGAAGGTGGGCCTGGTTGGCCCGTTGTACATCCGAGATTTTACTCTCTGATTAACTCGACCGGGAACCAAAACCCGGATCTTATGTGCAACAGTCGACACAAACTGGCCGACGCGCTAACCGTATGAGCCACGGAGACGTACTAGTTATCAGGTTACTAATTAATAAGACTGCTGCTTAAGTTAAAAGTGAAAAAATTGGCTTAAAATAAATGTCGTCAAAGTTGTGTGCAAAGCTGTTATAAATGCAAAAATAACACATTTCTGTCTTTAACAAACGCTATGCTATCTACCCAGTGTTTTGTCAGACAGCAGGTCCAAGGAATTAACTAATTAACACACAGTCTGCATTCTCGCTCATTAATTGGTACACCACTGATCTACTCAACAAGTCGATGTCTTCACAAAGACTTTGCCTTTACCACACAAGATGCATTAGTTCAAGGAAAATTATGGCTTCTGATGTGGGTTTCTATTGCCTGCCACAGTTACTGCGCTAGTCGGCTTCAACCAAACACGTGCAGCTTTCGATTGGTCTATTATTTTGCGTCCTCTCTCACGTGCGCATCATGGACCTACATGTAGGCACTGAACCTACCATACCACTTGCTTTCGATAATAATATTAATCACTTGTCTTTCATTAGTATTTATAAATAAACTAACAGGAACATATGAACGACACCCTTATTAGACTGCATTATACGTAGTATACTCAAAGCCAATGATTTGTAACTAAACAATTAGTTTCAGTAAGACTTTGCTTTCTACTCCGATTCAGCGGTCTGTAATGGACTGCAGGCGCTTAGTGGAGTAAATCTGTAATCTCATTCCGTTCTCATCCGTTCATGCATTTACAAGTGGGATCTGGTGGTATAGAACTGCTTGCAGTAGCATGGTCTGCTTGAGACGTCCCTGACATCGCCTTCGGGTGAGGAACCGGACGCTAAATCCTCATTGTATTGTATTGTATTGTAATAAGCTTAACCCAAATATTTATGACGGTAGTGCTCGATTGTGTTGAGCCGTCTTGAAGGCAAGCCTTGTGCTACTGAACCTTGACTTTAAGCACACTCAAACCTAGCTTGTAAGACTTTGACACGCTGTGACGAATGAAGTCTTGTTGAGGTTTTACAACACAATCAAATGCTGCAGGAGAATCAACCCACTTAATTCTTGTATTGCCCAATGATCCGACTGTCTGTCGTCATTACCAAACTTAAATGACATATAGACATGTACTGCTGCTGACCGTTGACACTATGTTTCCCCTTCTATTTCCTGGTGTGCTGAAACTAGGACTTACTGAGACTTGACGAACAGAGAAATTATAGCTTATAATAATGATATATGTTGTTTTTCAGTAGCAGGTTCCTTTTTTCAGACATACGCAAACTGCGGGGACTTAATAGCAAAATGTGGACCCAGGTATCAGATGCAGTGGCGACTTGGTTTAGCTTATCGACCGATTTCCATAAATGCTCTATCTGAATCCCATGGCTCACCCGTCACTGACGTAGCCTCCTAACTGAAAATCTAAATTTGGTATTCGGGTTTTAACAATAGTAATTCAATATGATGCTGTAAGAGCTTATCTTATACAATCTAGTAGTCTGTTACATGTCAGGTTCAAGATAAAATTTCTACGCACAGCCCAATATTTTGTTCTTCGGTGAGCACGCCAACGATCAACCTATAGCAATTGATACCATCATAAAGGCTTTACGTTTATACGCAGCGTCATATGGTGCAATTTTAACAAGGCCAGTAGGCCTATGATGGGTCCTGTCCCGATATTCAATTGCCTTCCTCAGTATGTACATTAGTCCTGCTTTATGAGGGCGTTCGATTTTCAATTGGTCTATTTTAAAGCTGCAATGATCAAGCACAGGATTCTTGCTAAGTCAATAATTATTTTATTCTTGCAAAAGTAACAAATATGTTTTGCACGATGTTTGTGGGGCATACAACAGCAGTAGTTTACTCAACCTCATAAAGTCTGCAATCTCTTGTGATATCCACAACGTTAGTGCGGAAAGGTGTGGAGAAGGAATTCATAGCAGCGACATCGGGATAAAGAGAGTGCAATACAAGAACAAAGACTCAGATGATCCAATTAAGCCTTTGATATTACCTATTGGCTCAATTCTGCCTGAATTGTCGTACTACTAAGGTAACTAAACTTACTTAATCCTCTTATCCTTCCTTTTATGAGTCACATAACCTACTGCACTCATTTTACTTCGGTTGTTTACCCGTAAGACCTCTATAGCCTACATTGAGTTTCTGTTTAAATTCGACACTTCAAAACTACCCTGTCTCCCACGAATGTGAGACACGGTTTGTATTTGCAACTAAATCTAAACAGTGCACCGATCCGGGTCAGGGCCGGATTTCCCACTAAGCAAACCAGGCAAATGCCTAGGGCTCCGCAATTTTAGGGACCCCGCGCCGCCGCGACAAAAAATGTTTAATAATAGGCGTATTTGAGCGTTGGTGTGAGCCTTAGCTGAGTTGGCAACTTGGCATTAGAGAAATGAGACGCCTATCAAGTTTGAATGATTTAAATTATATTGGTATCTTGTTCTCTCTCCAAGGGAAGTAATACAAACATCGACGTTACTTCCCATATTGAATTCAATGATCACGGAATTAGAGAATTCCAAGCTGAAACAGCGACTTAGCTTCAGTTCACCTTGAATGCCCCTTCCGACAGCTATCTGCGCGAGTCTGTTCGTACATTCGAGGCACTTTGTCCAATAGATGTTGACGAATCATTTGAAGCTGAGCTCATCCAATTAGTTGGATACATCAAACAGTTTCCTAAGTTTCACCTTCCGCCTGTTGGAAGAGCCTGCGTACAGATGGCTTAGCTAAAGCATTTCCAAACGTTAACATCGCCTGATTATTATAACGACCGACTAGGCTATCCAACCGAGATAAAAACTATAGATTACAGTAGCCTACTCATGCCAACGTAAAAAACAACAATAGCATACCCGGCCACCCCTAACACATTAGATATCTCACAGATATCTCGGAGATATCTCATGTCTTTAGATAGCCTGTCTATTTGTGGGACACCGATATTATGGGTGACTGGGCCCCACAAAATATTTTTAACTAGGCCCCGCAAGAGCTTAATCCGGTCCTGCTGATCCCTGTAGAATTTGGCACAAATAGAGAACAACCAATTCTACCACTGTCTGAAAGATTTCATTCTGATATCTTAACAAACAACAAAGTTATTGACATATGAATGTGACATGGGTCCAAGAAGGGTCTACCGTTATTGAAGTCTAAGACATCATCTGGTTTCAGTAACAAAGTTGTAATTAGTGAGTTAGTTAGTTATTTTATTTCAAAATCACAATAATGTAATCATTTACACACATCATCAGTGAACAGAGAACAAGCAATCACGATATGCAATTAGAAATGTAAATCAAACTAAACAATCAAATGTCAACCGAATCCTGTGAAATTGGTACGGGTTATAGAACTACCAATTCTTTCTCATATCACCAGATTTGGTTTGGCTAGCTTTGAAAACAAAGATGTTTTTGATAAATTAGTATGAGAGGCGTAGAATTTGTTTGCAGTTCCATAACGTCATTAAATGAAGCAGGCTTCTTTGAATGCGTGTCTAACCCTGTCATACTCCAATATCAATAACATTCCTATCTTTAAAGGTATCCAAATGAAATTTTGTGATATAAGGTAGAATTGGTTGTTCTGTATTACTTTCGTGGGACACTGTGTATAAAGACCTACTTTCAGTAAGGTCAATTGGATCATAATTATAATGTATTGGTCAATAATGCCTCTCTCTCTCTCTCTCTCTCTCGCTCTCTCTTTCTTTCTCTTGCTTTGTTTTTCTCTCTCTCTCTTCTTCAGGGACCGTGTCCCCTTAGTAGGCTGATGGTCATTGTCTTTGACAGAATCGTATTAATTTTATACGCAGTAGATTTAATGCACAATTAATTTAACAAAATCACATCGAGGGGACCCTCGATGTGATTCCCTCGAAGTTTTCTTCTAATGTCCATCGTTAATTTTCCTACTCTTTTTGTTTTCAAGGCTGTGAATAGGTCTATGCAACTTTTCTACTATGTTCTTTACGTTATAAACCACAATAGGTCCTATATTTAATTTAAGGATATTATAGGCTTATTCCTATTTCAAACGCAGAAGTTCACGGTTTAAAATATACACGGCTTTCGTATGTGGAATTTTGAATGTGGAATTGTGGATCGATGCCGTGCAGAATTTGCTCCTACGTTATTATATTTTATTTTATTTTATTTATTTATTTCGCGTCAGAGTACAAATCAGACATATTAAAGAATTCAGCTCAACGAGAAAAATGACACAAATGGCCTAAGGCACTAACATGTGCCCCTCAACTTCAAGATACTACATTATGGAAGGCTTCAGTTTCGGTTTACATGCAGAATAAAATACATTATAGACGTAAAATTAGGCCTACAATGACACAGGAGTAGGCCATAGAAATAGACATAGAAACCTCTCACACATCTTATGTTATGATTGTACAGACACTCCATAGTCTATAATTACTATAATGACAATCTTGACTCCTCAGCACAGGCTAGAGGCAAGCCTAGGCCTGGTAAGTTGAAAGTTGTAAGTTGTAGCCTAATTTGGTGAAGTATACTGGTTCTAGAGAAGTGAAATATGAATTTTATAGAGTACCGTATGATAATAATGTCTAGAGGCAAGTAGAACTATAAAACTTATTTATTTTTATTTTAGTCTGAAACGCAACGTGAGCTTTCAATAATGGCTTGTTACAGATATCAATTATGTATCTGGAGAATTAATTTCAGTAATTTTTGAACTATAGTAATTTCGTACTTCAGATCTTAATTTCTTCAGAATATTATGTAGGCTGATAATGCCAACCTGCACACTGACTCCGAATAATTAGACTTAATTGGCAGAATGCATTACAATTTTTCCAGCAAGCTCAATACCAATTTCTCTCTATCGTAGGTCTGCTAATACACTGTGTACAGACCCAGACCTTCTTGCCTTGACTAGCTGACTTGCACTGCTTCTAATCTCTCTTTCTCTTCGGTTTATTTCTATACAGGATGCAGTTGTGATCTGAAGGGTTGAAAATGTAATTTCTTATTCGGTGGAGGAGTCCAGGGAATTTATTTTCTGGTCAGGAACCGGATGTAATATTATCATTGATTGGTTGATTGATATGATGGCTTTTCTTTAGCAAATCTGGTAGAATATGAACGCACTTGGTAGTTGAGAGACTCCAATTTATATTTCAGAGACTCAGAATGCTTAGCATTCGCCTATATTTCTCAATTCTTTGTAGTAAATCTCACTGCTAATTTTAATATAATGTCCCAGGCGTTTTTACGAGTGAGTGTAATTTTCAATCAATCAACAGTTTTTACATGGCGCACTTTAACGAAGTTTCAGATGCGTTTTGAACTTTGAAGGGTAGAGCAGCCTAGCCCCCATATGTCATTATAACCATTGTGACGGGACCTCTGTTTGCCTGGAATTTGAGCGACCAATTTTATAGTAATTCACGGATATACTATTTGGGAGATGAGTTAGCGGTAAATTCCAGTTATGATCTCGAAAGGAGTTGATATTGCAAATAAACAAGTTTAAGATAATCTGCAATTACGCAATGGTTATTTCATGCATTTGTAAATGAAGACTGATCATTAATAATACACAACCACTAATGTTGAACTGATGAAAGTCTAGAATAAAAAGGTCTCTAAAATATCAATTAAATGTGTCGCCAATCAGTCTGTGCAGGCTGAAAATAGACTGTTATTTGAAAGGGCTGGAGATTTTATATAATTCACGCATAATTTCCATTACTTATTATTTATATTGTCAGGAGGAACCTGTGATCACTTACGTCCTCTCACTGTCACTGAGAGGAACTAATCTTATATATTGAATTAGTTAACTAAAACTAAAACTGTTTATTAGTATTGTACTTATTATTATTTATTTGATCAATTATGGAGTTCATTAATAGTTATCAAACCCTTTAATTAATTTAAATACATAGTTAGTAAAAAAATAGTTCATGATTCCTGTGAACGAGTAATATATTATGATAATTTATATTTGGTAAATAAAGGTACTCACCCTGGATGATCCGACAATAAATAAAAATTTAATTCGAATTTATTGAAAATAAAACGAAAAATCTATTGTTTATCTTTCAAGTAATAGGTCATACTAATTATCATTTGAGAGCCGTTGTATACGGTGATTGGTCAACAAACTAGGTCGTAATTTTCATTTGAGAGCTGTTGTTTACGGTGATTGGTCTAAATTTGCATATGAGAGCCGTTGTTTTAACGCGATTGGTCGTACTTTGCATATGAGAGCCGCTGTTTAGCGTGATTGGTCTAAATTAGCATATTAGAGCCGTTGTTTAATGTGATTGGTCTAAATTACCATATGAGATCCGTTGTTTACGGTGATTGGTCAATAAATCAGAATGAAAGTTTACAAACATGCTGATAACAACAACAACATATGGATGACCGTATGCAAAAGTGGATCAATGACCATCAGAAATGTTGTAAAAAAATGGTGTTTATAACAACAATGTTTAAAAATTGTATTCATAATATTTAACAATTAAATATTGCAATATTAAAATAATACATTTTTAAGTTTTACAAATTATAGATAAATCTACGGAATAAAACTAATAACCTCACTCTAACATATAACCTCAAATATTTAACATATTTTTTTGGTATTTACTAGATGTGTTCTACAATACTGGTAAAAAAATTGTATTCTGTCAGTTTATGGTTTCGAGAATATTTTGGGAATAACAAAAATTATTTATTTTGATCGTTGGTCCACTTTTGAATACGGCCATCCATATAACGTACTTAGAGTGCTACCGTCGCTCTACGACGACATCGAGAACTATGAAGCCAATGCCAAACCGAAAGGCGATAAAGTAAAATGTCCATTATGCGGTGCAAAACCAAAAATAATAAAAAGTCAGTCAGAGTATACAAAATATCTGTTGCAAGAACGTCGTATGAACTCAAACGTTAGTAGTTGTTTTAACTTGTTTTGAAAGATTATGATTAAAATAATTTCTTAAATATTATTATGTGATGTGCGCAAAGACCTTATAATATATAGACGAGCTAAAATGAACAGCAGCCATTATAGGCAGTGCCAATTGTTTTGTTAGCGTTGCCAACTGGAATATTTGAATTTTTGTTTACACAGATCAGCTGATTTGTGTAAACAATGATCAGCTGATTGGTATTTAAAAATTAAATTGTATTTAATTAAATAATTATTTTAATTAATTTTTAACTAATTTCTAATAATTTAACATTTATTTCTTGTCATATTAATTTCAAAAATCAATTTCACTTGTAATCCTCAATCGATATAACACTTAAGTACGCAATTTTTGTTACAAATTGAGAAAATAAATGAACAATAAATTTAATTCAAATTCAAAATAAACGGCTTATTTGTTTACATTTTGCACTGATGGGCGTGGCAATGAGAGGAAATGCATTGATCCTGTTCTTAGTTGCCGATGACACAATATTACAGATTGAGCTTGTCTATATAATTATAAGGTCTTTGCATATAACGATCGATTCGATGATTTCGATTTATTCGTAATTAAGGTAGGTATTACATATTTTCACGCATGACATAAAAAAGATACGGTACTAGTTTTCTTTCCTAGTTCCTGTGTTGTATGTTATTAAGTTTCAACCACTCCGTGATTAATAATAATTGATGCAAGACTAATGCAATCTGTTGCATTCTCTTAAATCCACATTTTCCAACAAACAAGAACTAATCAGAGAGTCAGGATTGTACTTAAATGTATTGTTCCTGCAGAATCAGCAATGGATGTATCTTGGTCGTTATGGTAATATTGTATGTTTATATAATATATATGTGTTCACTATATTGATATATTACATGATGTGTGTAATTGTGTGAACTTTCTGAAACTGGTGACAACAAGTTAGAAATAACTTCCTATACCAGTATAATTAAGTTAAGTTAAGTTAAGTTAAGATTGTGATAGAAGATCTGGGAATTTCCAGCTCGTTCTCGCACGCTATTGGTCAGAAATGAGGAACAATGACGTCTGTTCTATTTCTAGAATTGCACTTAATTCCAGGGTAAATATTCATATTTCATTTGTAGGCTATTGTTAAATTTATATTCATGAATATATGCATAAATATATTGTGCACGAATGCATTCAATATAAAATATATTTTTTCTTATTCTATTATTTTACAAAATAAATGTTTGTAAGAAATTCACCGTCATCACGATTCGTTCGGTAAATAATCAATGATTGATAAGCGTCGCTGCGGAGTTGTAAACAATGTATTTCATCATCTTAAAAAAATAATAAAAATTAAATACATGTGTTAGAAAAATTGAAAAAAATTGAAAACATCGGTAACAAAATAGAAATGTAACCGTTTGTTTAAAAATAGAAAAATACGAAGATAAAAATATGTGGCAAAATCGAAAAGTTATGTGTAATAATATGTTAATTAAGCTAAAGGCGAATATTTCTGTACAGTTTATTTTTATTTAAATCCCATGATTTTCTTTTTACTTAATCCAAATAATGAAACTAATTTATGATTCATAATAGACTCACGCATAATAATGTTTAATATATTTCTATTTTATATATATTTCTATGTTATATATTTTACTTACGTGGCTAAAAATGTAATTATACTTTTTTTCTTGCTCATACTTATTTGATCTTTATCTTTCGTCCTAGATTTTGTCATAGTAACATATTGCAGATTTTAAATTAAACGAATGTATGAAGATTAGTGTACATAGTTGTTAATTTATTGTAAATTCAATTGGATGAAACTTAAATAAATTAAATGTACTTTTTATTTTTCAGAGATATACAATTTGAGCTCATTTTATATTAAAGATTTACATCCAGATTTACAAGAACGCTCTCAGATATATAAGGATAAATAAAATTACTTTGAGGATAAAGTTTCCTGCATATGTTTATTCCACCGGTATTCCATCGTCACCTGATTTTACAAAATGTTATACAAATCAAAATTAGACGAAATCCTTAACTGCCGTAATTCAAACTGTCATGAATTTAATCTGAACTGCTTTGCTGATGGACAGAATAATTTTGAGATGTTTTACTTTCTTATGCGGTATCAATATATCAGTGACATTTCCATGCAGCCTATGCGTCATATACCAATTTCAAGCATAAAAGGTCATCGAGGAACTGACAAACTTTGGCTTGCCGGTTAGTCGCAAAATTGTGAAATCAAATCATAGATTTGTCTGTGAAAATCTGTGAAATTTGTTGTCAAACTGAGAATATTTACTCCCTGTAAATATTCTATATAAGTAGTTAAATATGTCATGTTCGAGGTCTGATTTGACAGCTGCAAGATCATCTCAAGATCCAGCATCATACATTCGTGATAAAACTACATTGTTGCACGCACGACTAAGTCAAAGTATGTTAGACGCAAGCCAGTGCAATGGTAATCATTACAAAATGATGGGTACAAAATCCCCTGAACATCGCCAACCTTTGAATGCAGCCACAAATTGCTCTGTAACTAACAGCTGCAAGATGGTCGCTACAAAACTGATCGAACAGTCTGTAAAACTACGAGATTCACTAAACTCATACTGCGATTTATTGCACCCGAGGAAATATCCTGTTTCTCCGACGAATGGTTCCACTTTAAGAAAGGAATGTTTGATTCATTCGCCCGGTCAACACACTCAGGTAGATTTCTCTCGAATGAGTAGTTACGACAGTGGCTGCGAGTGTCTGGAATCAACTCTCAGCTCAATCGTCGATGATTCGAGTTCCGGGGATTTGTCGCCCTTGAATGCCGACCAAGTACAAAAGAGTACGGAAAATTTGCCGATCTTTAGTTTGGAGCAGCTATCGGATGATTTATCAACGTTAGGTATGGAGAATTTACAAGAGTTTGACTTTAGAAATCAGCCTTGCAGCTCAGGTTTTGACCACATATCTAGTTTTGAGCTACTACACTGCAGGCTGGATAACCAAAGTCCATTCTTCAATGATAACACCGAGTCGCTATTTCTAAAAAATACTGATAGATGTCAACTTAACCTGCGTTGGAGTAATTTTCCAGATGTGATTTGTCAGTATTGTCGACTGAGATATGATCGACTGCTCAATGGCTCATCTGGTTTGCTGTGTTCGCAGTTAAACTGTGAAAATCATTTATCAGAATTTCTTCTAACAGCTTACTGTTGGAATCCGAATTTAATTAATTCTTCCACGCCAGCCTGTGATTTAGGAAAAACCCATTCTGCTTTGCTGTTTAAAGAACCGGTATCAAAGCAGACATTACTTTGTTCGCTTGACAGGACACCACGTTATTCCTGTGAAAATATGTCGAATGTTTTACTGAAAACGGAAAGGTCTACGGAAAATGTTATCAGTTTTATGAGTGAGTTGACCAACCACTCCTGTGATTTAGCCATTAGTGTCTCTCTCGAAAATTGTACGAGATATGACTCTATATCTCCACCGTGCAAAACACAGTATACTGCAAACACCGATGACTTTCAGGCGCAGTGCTTTGCTCTTTCTTCCAGCCATTTTATCTGTACGCCCTCGTGCAATGCAGATGCTCACGATCTTCCAAATTCCAGTGAATTAGCTGTGGTTTCAAAGGATGATAAATGTACAGTTGATCGTACATCTTCATACTTTGAAATGGATTCAAGGCATCTTTCATCAGAGAGTAAATTGGAAGTTTTACGTAGTCCAGCTGCTGCAAGTAACTTTGCAATTTCTGAAGCTACTGATACTGCTATAGATTCTGCTACAGCTGCAGCTACTGCCTCAGCTATTGATATCATTGCTCATTCAGATAACCTTTCTTCAACTACCAAACAATGTGCTGAACGTGACACCAGTAATGAAATCTATAATGATAATGTTATGCGTGCTAGTAATACAAATGGCGGTAGAGAATTGCACAATTCAGAAACGACTTATGGTCTCGACAACACAGATTCAGAAGGAGAGAGTGATAGTGTAGTTTATGATGATAGCGAGGATTATGATGATAATTCTAACAATGATGACATCAGCAGTGATTCTGATTCAGATGATTCAAGCGATCGGGACAGTGACAAAGATCATTCGATAGAATTTGAAGATACTGATGAAATAGACGGCATCATGTTTCACGCTGAAACGTCCCCCCCGACGTGGTTCAAAGACTCGTTTGTTTCTAATATACCACATTCATCCGGTGCTAAGCCCAAATCTTGTCACTCACTAATATCTAGTCAATGTAATGTTGGATCATCAGATGTATTGCCTCCAGATTCCTTGAGGCCCAGTGAAGATAAGTCTCAGATAGATGTTGGCAAAGTTAGCAAGAACTTGACAGGTAGTTTTGAATTAAATATTGAATCGGTAAAAGTTAATGAAGAATCCAAAATAGTTTGTGAAGCATCGCAAAAACAAAGTGGAACATTTGAGAAATCCATCTTGGAATCTGGAAAGGAAAAAGAAGAACGAAAAAGTGATAGAGAAGACACCAAAATAGTGAAAAGATCTAAAAGTGATAGCGGCAAATCTGAAATAGTTAGAAGAGAGTCTTTGAACCCAATGGGGACACCTGAACATCAAAGAAAATCCTCTTTCTTTATCTATCCCAGTGATTCTGCAT
>JAQFZF010002938.1:0-11839 GCA_034695365.1 Enchytraeus norvegicus
ATAGGGATGGGGGTTTCTCAGGGAGGGGACAGGGTTACTCAGGGAGGGGGGAGGGTTATAGAGGTGGGAGAGGTCGTGGAGAGAGCAGAGGGCGTGGGGGAGGGGGGAGGGGCTATAGAAGGACTTCTGAAAGGAGTGAAAATAATTAGATAAACAGGCCAGGTGAGAAATGTATGAGTTAATATTAATATATGGTGTTCTCTCTCTCTCTCTCTCTCTCAGTGTCTACCTAATGGCAGGTCCTTATCATATAACAGAAGTGTTTGTATGGCTTTCGGTTAGCCTATTCTAATATTTGTCTGATACAACACGGCTAAAATTAATCTAATAGGTAGTTGTTATTCATCCTTATTTTATCAATTTTTAGTACAATGGTGATCTCAACATTAATTTTCTCACTTAAAATACTCAAGTTTGAAAAAAGCAGTAAAAAACAGTATAATGTCTGTTTCCGTACTCAGGGATACTGTCAGAGACGGACCCGGCTGGGAATCGAACCCATGACCTCCTTTTCAGGCAAGCTTGCTATCGACTCGGCCATCCAACCGAGACTCTTTTAAAAAGAGTTTCACTACAATGAAACTCTTTCATAAAGAGTTTCATAGCCAAAAAGCATCATCTTTGACACAAGAGTAGAGCAATCAAATTGCTTGAATTCAATAAGTTAGTTTTTAATTTATTACTTCCGTAGTCCTGCTTGTTAGCGCAATACAAGTCAAACAAAGAATTTGATTTCATTTGCTGAATTTTTTAATGTTAAGTTAATGAATGTTTTATTCTAGAACAGCGTAGTGCCACAGTGGTATTGTAAATATGTGTTCGAATGTTTCTTTCAGATGAACCATGATGAAGTGAGATCGATTCACCTGATTGGCTAACATGATGTTGATATGCAGCTATGTAACCTTCACCTGTGCTTCAACTCAACTCATCTCGCATTTTTTATTCTATTGCAACTATTTAATTGAATTAATCAAACTTTCGTCGGACTATGCATTTGCTAGCGTGTTCCAGGGGCTGGTTTAATATTGGTTTCTTTGCCCGAAGGCATATCAGTGACGGGCGAGGCAGGTATTCGAACCTCTCACCTATGGAAACTAGGTGAGACGCTTATCTGATGTGGTACACCACCTGATCTGGTAGTATTGAACAGTTGTATATACAATCACAATACCGTCAGAATGCAAAATTGCCATGCATAGACAACTAGGAGACATAAAATGAAGTATTACTTATTTTTATGTCTCTGGGTGGTGTATGCATGGCAAGTGTGTTCTGATGGTATTGTGATTGTATATACTGTGTGAGACGTTCCCTATATCACTAGATGAAGATATGTATATAAAATCATCATTGTATTGCATTCTGTATTATTATATATAATTATTATAATTAACTACTCTTGTTTTAAGAATTTGTCGTAACATTGAATTTTTATGAATGGGCTATCAACTTGGGAACAAATGTTCAATCTTTATTATTTATCCCTGACATTATCTTTTGGTTATGAAATAGACGTTAAATTCTCAATATTGTGCATTGTACTGTGTTGCTATTAAACTATATATTAGTCTAGACAAGATTTGGTTTTGCTGATAGGTCAATGCTACAATTGTCATTTATGTATAATATATAGGCATAATTTAGCAGCTGTGGAATTTAACTTACTAGTATGATAATAAATCAATGCACTATGTGTTGTGTTAATGATATGTAGTTTGATAATGGTTTTTGTAAAGTTATGATTAATCAATGTTATTATTGATTTATTAAAATTTTCTTCTCAATATGTGCATCTGTTATGTGTCATCTGTAATGGATATCATTAACATTATGATGCTTGGATGCCTTGTTAACAATGCTTTCATTAGTCCCTGACATCTTTGTAGGATGAGGAAATGGACTGTAAACCTTTATTATTATTATTATTATTATTATTATTATTATCATCATGTGTTATTATCAATTTGATGAAATCTCTTTCTAAACAATATTCTATCCTACATTTTAGAGCCCATCCATTTAATGTATCTTATTGTGTTTTACTTTAATTGAGATGTAGTTTTGACTTAGTGTCATCTATCAATCAAATTGTCAAAGCATGGTTCGCAGATTGAAATTTCTTTTGTGCATGCATGTTATAGTATTATTCGATGTACATTTATAGTATCAATGAAACTAGGTAGCAGATTAGATACGGGTTCTGTTTAATGAAGTAAAGTAATATTATTAAATTAGTTTAATTTGTGTCTGAAGTTGGTTAGGTAGCAGTGCATAGAATGTAGCAGAGTACACGGCCAATATGGGTTCTGTAAACTGTATATTAATTGTAATAATTGTTGTATGTTTTGACGCTCTATTCCTCATCCAGAGATGATGTCAGAGACTTCAGAATTTAATCAGTGTGTGCATGAAATGCTTTGTGAGCAGGTACATAGTTTATTTATTTATCTTTCATGACATGCACCATTTTGTAGCAATTATAATAATCATCTAAATGAATTAATACGAAGCAATAATGCAGGAAGTACTGTAATTAGTTATGCTTTTAACATATATTTTGTTATGCATGTTCTTTCTATGATACAGTATTATGTCGTGTGCTAATTATATTATTGACGGTACTTATTGAGTATCAGTTTTATGATAGTTTGTATTTAATATGTTAATCATACAGTATTTATATATTCTCAACTAAACATTTAAGTTATCTATTGATTTATTGCTCTAAATTGATGCAAGTTCATTCTAAGGTCGCAGATATTATGTTTCTATCCGACGGGGTAATTTGTTTCTTTAAGCAAATTTTATGCTCGACCTCTTATGGAGATCAGAAACAGAAAAATAACTCATGATAATAACTCGTCATTACATTTAGAAGAAAGGCACTAACTCTAGTTTTATGAAAGCTATTTATGAAAATCTGAGTCATAGTACACCATCAAAACAGATCGTAGTTGATCGTATTCTTGTCGCTGTATGCTATCAATTGGTTAGTCTTTGTGTAGTGTTTCGAGTATTTATGTTCATATGTTACACTCCAAAATCTCAAGTTCAATTCCTGGTTGAAGAAATGTAAGAAAAAATGGGTAGAAACATTGGATCATTATTTTAGAGTATCTCTCTCTTTCTCTCTCACTCACTACATTGCATAACGGCAGGTCCTTAGGACATAACTGTATAGTAACTGTTCATGTGCTATATTTCCCTGGAGATCATTTTGATTTCTGAAGTGGGTCTCCTTATCCTTCCTCATTGACTGCGTTAGTCGGCTACGTAACACGTGCAGCTTTCGGTTTGTCAGTTCTCAAGTAAAACACGGTATTTCAGAGTATAACGGTTTTACTTTGCTGTTAGAAAATTCTAGGTCAGTATAGCACGACAGGTATCTGTTCAATATTGAGCACATTTTTTTATGTTTTTAGAATGTATTGAAGCATGTATTCAGTAATTTTTATGTATAGAGTTTTTGGCTTGAATTAATAAATTTCTTAGATCTGTTTTAAATGTTGTACTATATTAATAATAAATAGTTGAAAATTATGTCGGACTTTATTTTATTTCGTAATTATATATAAAATTTCCATGGTTTAAGTTTTCCTTCAACATCTGACAACCATATCCGGAAACATGTACACATATTTGACAACATCACAACTAGATGTCTGACAAGTTGACAACATGCATAATAGTCTAACGTCAGTGTCTTAACTCAGTAATTATTCAACGGAGGGTAGCTTACCAAATTCATGGTTTTTTGCTGCAAGGATAGTACGCTAACGAATTAAGCATAAGCAAATCGAACAATCAAGCAAACAGCGAAGGGTGGAGTAGCCCAGCCTGCCATATGTAACAATCGTTGTGGCAGGAGTTCAGGTAGTCTGGAATTTGAGAGACCAATTATTGATTAAGTATACAGAAGTCAAGATACAGATCATTCTGCTCTTCACTGCAGCATCTGCGTTAGTCGGCTCTTACGATGCATTTCAGTTGGTTTTAATTCTCAATTTGTTGATCTAGAATAATTCAACAGAACACGATGTTCAACTACGTATTTAATAGATCAGCGAATGCTATAGTAAAATAATATTCTCCTTATCAAAATTAATGTACATGCATAGTACATACTATAATATATTTTTTAATATTGAACATCAGTATGCTTGTAACTTTCCTTATTTTTTTAAAGAAAACTCCATGATAACATATCGGCAATTATGACATCACAAGTCACGATGTTAGACTCAAGCAATCACTGCTTGCCGTTACCGTTGACAGGAAGTACCTTGAAGGCCTCGCTCTCGCGGTATTTGGCTAGCCTCTCCTGGAGAACATTCGAGAGTGGAAGGCTTGGAGGAGTGGGAAGGAGTCCAGACATCCAGGAGCCAGTAGTGTGACTGCGTCCTATAGGAAAACACATCAATGCAATACAATACCAGACATTTCGTCAACACCATGCAATACATATAATATGCCTACAATTGATTGCAGTATGGTTTAATATCCTGACGGTAGTATCAATGACGCAATTTAATGGCCTAACACTATATTGTTAATTATTGAAATTATTGGCTTGAGTATGTTTAACATCAAGGTTCAGAAGCACAAGGCTTCTCTTTAAGACTGCTCAATACAATCGAGCACTACCATCACAAAGTTTAAAGTTATGCTTATTGCAGCTTACTCCACAAAGTGCCCGGCAATCAACTACAGACCACCGAGGAGGAATTAAAAGTATTTGAAATAATTGTACTTTAATTAAATGATTATAATATGTAAAAGTAAAAACCTATATGAATTTATTAGTCGAAAATAAAATGAGACCCCAGTATGATAATATAAGAAGTCTAGAAACAACTTACATATTCCTCATAGATTAGCCTGATGTAACCAGTCCTGTAATCCACCTGTTGATCATTCAACATGTCTATCAGTGTTCTCTCTTTGTCATCCATACCATACAAATCTGCAAAAATATGCAATCTAGAGTCTACAGGTTACACAATATGCACCGAGAATATTAAGGTAGTAATAAAAAGTCAAGTCTCGTTAAGGCATAGAGGCGCTATATGAACACATCTAATAAAAAACAGTGCACATACCATAATGCTTTTCAATATGCTTGTAGGGCCTATATTGAAAAGCATTAAAATTAGTTTAAATTACCGTGTTTTCTCGCCAGATGGCGAAGAATGGTGCTCGTTTGTCCAATCTCTAACATCCCATCAAGCAGAACTGGCATCTGACCAAATACCTGGGTAAAAACAACACACAGAAATGGTGGAATAAATACAGAGTATTGAAATAACAAGTTCGATCCAAGATAAAACTTACATTAAAATTTAAGGTCTGGTTTATCAGCCAAAGGAAGCCTGCTGTCAGGCCTAGTCCTGTAGCTCATAATGTAGGCCTAAATGTAAACACGTGCGTTTCACATGTGTGGAATAAAAGAAAATTATAAAAAATTAAACTACCTATTCAATTGATTTTAAAGAAATTAATATCAATTATATATTTTTAGCCCCGGATCCTTTACAATCCTGAGCATTTAAATAACTAACTCAATCGAAAGTCTTAGTTTCAGACATTGGACTGATTACATTTAGACTAGCCTTACAATTATGCAGAAAGAAAACTTGCTGTGACTTATCCAGCCTAGTAGCTCTACTTTTTTTAATCAGCGTTTTCATCATTTCGAAGTAGGCATATCTGAATTCGAACCTAGTGAGCTGAAACCGTATGTTTTCCCATCAACTTTAGCGTCATTGAAACTTGAATGTATGTTTATGTACAAATTTAATAACAAATTATTACCAAATGTTTGTGAAAGTTTATTGACTTTGAATATAGATTATAGTTCGAATACATATTGCTTGAGAAATGTTAACGACTATGCTAGTCCTTTACATAGGACCTCTATTAGAGAAAAGTGCATATAAGTTTGTTGTCCAAAATACTGGAATACTGTTCCAATTGACATTAAAACCATTAATTTTACTTAGTGTTTTACTAATTCAAAAATAATTTATATCCGTTCCAGTAATTTCTATTCTACTACAGGTTAGAAGTTGAATATAAAATTAATAATCATTGAAATACTGTCGCTTTCGTCGTATTCAGAAAAAATCGTATGTATTGTCACTGGTGTTACATGTGTCCCTGGTGCTACTAACTCTTCACTGGTGTTACCAAACCATCACTTATATTGGCTGTCACACTGTTCTCGTACATCCTATGCCATAAAGGTTTGAGGTATATTGAGTATAACACATCTTTACTCATTTTAGAGCTATTTATAAAATTTATAGTGTAATATCCCATTGCTGAATTTAAAATAATTGTTCATATTATTGAGAAAATGCAATAATTACCCTTTATATTTCGTTTCTTAAATTACTTTTTCAGATATTACATTTGAACGTTTCGTGTATGAAATAAAGTACACAGGCGCAAGTTCATTCTCTAAAGTACAGTAGTTTTACATATAGGCGTGAGAAAATGAGATGTGCATCAAAGAAATGTGTGACTGGACCAAATTCGTCAGTAACACCAGTGACATTTTGTTGAATACCCTACTGCAATCAAAAAGAATTTGTAAGCTAAATATAAAATATCCAGCTTGCTAAGAAAAACTAGTATGACTAGTGACAACTATACTACTATACTACTAAAAAAGATTGTAAAAAATTTAAAGTAAAAATTCATAAATATCGCATGTTGAAAATATACCGCTACCGTAGAATCACCCGCCTATTTCCTTATCTGATAGCAACATCAGGTACAAATTTACTTTAGTTATACATAACTGTGTGTGTGTGTGTGCGTGTGTTTGAGTCATAGAGAATTAGTTGGCACCAGATTCAGTTCAATTTGATCCAGTATTGCATAAAGGTCTTCAAAGTTTCTCTCAAATTTAACAGGCTGCACATCAACGTTCTTCCTGGATAACAAAGACAGCAGAATCAATAAATTAGTAACATGAATGAAACACACTCCAGCTAATAAACAGGTTGCAACATCCTGTTATGCACTCACAAACACACATCTTTATAAGCACAGTCATATAGTATATAATAGTGGACATACATGTACACTGTGATTCACAAAAAAGGCATCAAAATATTTTTTCCAATATCTTCTATAAAATTTGACCGATTCGGCTGAAACTTTTAATAATGAATCTAAAATGAGATGTACATCAAAGAAATGTGAACTCGTTACTTTATCTTTAGTGGTTGCTAGAAAAAGAGCTAGAATACCAGTTTTAAACAGGATGGCAACAACAAGACATATAATAAATACTGTGCGGAACAGGCAGATGAGTTTTTTTGGTAATGTTATGAGGAATAATCGTAAGCGAAAAAATTGAAGGAAAGTGTTGCAAAGGAAGACAGAGAATTACCTATACAAATAGTCTCAGTGAATGGATGAACATAAGAGAAGTAGAAATGATTAGAAGCACGACAGAGAAAAGTGGAACACCATGACCGTCAACGCTGGAATCCGGCAGGACACTTAAAAGAAGAAGAAAGAAGAATACCAGCACTGAAAGTTGATTGTTTGTTAACAAGCAATAACGGCATGGTTTTCAAAACAGGAGACAAATTTTTTATTAAGAATTTGGTACTGCTGAAGATTAAAGCAGTCGCCGATTGATTATTGAGTTTCCGAATAAGGGTTAGAATAAAATGACATCGATAAGCTATTGCTTAAAATTCGAGCAACGGACAGCGTGGATCATGAGCCAGGCAGCGGCAGCATTGATCAGGCCTTCCAGCAGTGGCGGCCAAGGTGAGGGCCTGTATTTGAGTCAAAGGAGAACATTTCTAACTTCTGCTAAATTAAAACTTTACTATTTGTTAGACATAACTGTTTCAACGCTACTGTTGCTCACTGTTACTTATTAACAAACTTTAGTTAAATTATGCTAATTTGTATCTACGTTACACAGACATAATTGACTTAAAAGTTTTGCCAGTTAGTATGAAGATGGTAACTAGGATGTCATGCAGTAAATGTTTTTATCATTTTGTAGAAAATTTATTGACGAAACATCCCCGCAAAATTTTATGAAAATGGGCCGACCTTTATGAAAGATATGATAAAAAATAAGTTTGTGCCTTTTTTTATGAATCACAGTGTATATAGGTTGGCATAAAAAAATGGACCCCTAGTTGTTTTTTAATTTTGTCGAGACCATTCAGTCTATGCGCACCATTTTTGCAGGATATATTATCAGGCCAGTTTCACATCATTTCGGAAAATTTCAGCCAATCCGATCAACAGATGGCGGAGTTATCGGCGTTTTTGTGACCATAGCCATCAAATATAAATATAGGCCTACACCGTTTCTTATATAAGCGAGAAAGTCTTTATATTTGACACTAAATCGTAAATACTACACCGATCCCTGTAAAATTTTGTAGAAATGGGGAACAACCAATGCTGCTACACTCGGATTGACCATAAGGTTCTGTTGATGATAGATGTGATGTTTTATGAGAGATTGAAATATATTTAATTTGCACGTTTTCCGCTTAATTATATGTTAAAATGAGTTATTAAAATTGTAGGCCTATTAACCCTGATATCGTCTTGAATAGGAGATTAATTAGGATGTATTAAGCTTAGTTTGTAGTATTGATTAATTGGTTCCGTATAATTATCGTGTGTTGGAATTTTAAAAAGAATACATTAAAAGAGTTATGGTAATCAAAGCAGACATCGTCTCAAATTAAAAAGCCGACTCTTAGTTGTACAGCTTCGGTATCCCATTTAACGAAAGTTTCCTCTCCCAACATCTCTTTACTAGCCTGTCACGTGCCCGAGCTATGAGGAACACATAAGCACTGAACCAGAAGTACATATATTCGATTAATCGGCCAGGGCTAACGACCCTAACATATTCATTCACATATCTTTACAAACAAAAAAGTTATTGATATTTCAGTATGACCGGGTACATAAGCATTGAAAGAAGCATGCTTTTTTAACATTGATGACGTTATAAAGCTACAAAATTTGTCTACCCTGGCTATATCAATAACTTTTTTGTTTTTAAAGATCTCCAAATGAAATTTGGTGACAAGAGATAGAATTGGTCGTTCTCCATTGCTGGAAAATTTCTTAGGAATCAGTTCAATAATTACAATTCAATAATTAAAAGACACAGTGTATTTTTGTAATTGATTGGTAAGGTCACAAAAACGCCCATAACTCCGCCATCTGTTAATTGGTTGAAATTTTCCGATATGATGTGAAACTGGCCTCCTAATATATCCTGTCAAAATGGTGCACATAGACTGAATGGTCAAAAAAACAAATTAAAACAATTAAAACAACAACTAGGGGTCCACTTATGCCACCCTGTACACACACACCTTTATAAACACTGTCATATAGTAGATATAAACACACACACATCTTTATAAACACTGTCGTATAGTATATAGTAGACATATACAGTATACACACACCTTCATAAACAATGTTAATATAGTAGTAAACAGTACTAGACACATACACAAACACTGTCACATAGTATATAGTAGAGTACTTCCCAACTTTTTTGAACGGAGGGCAAATTTTTGAGCCTCGGAGCCATTGCAGAGCAAAAAAAATTTGCTCGCTCCTGTTGTATAAAATGCATGTAGTTCTGCTAATATAGATCTTTATTCTTCGAAATTGACATAAAGCAAATTACATAAATTCACACCGTGCACATAGACAAGAGTAGGTGAGAATGACTGAATGTGAAATAAAAAAATGTGGAAAGTAAAAACCAATACACCTAGCATAATACTTTATAAAACAAGACAAAACATCACATAGGTCTACATAAAAACTACACAGCATTGCATTCTAATTTCTTCTACTAGGCCTATTGCTGAAATTTACATACATCAGCTTCTTTAGTTCATAACATGATAAATTAAGAATATATTTGTATTCCGGATTAACATCAACACTATTGCACAGCAGCTTGAAATCCCCTGTGAGCATGAAACACTTTACTATACAGAAATAAAACTGAATTATTCGATTTGATGCCTTCTTTGTAAAACTTAACACATAGGTGAGCATGGATGGAAATAAAGTCCATCCTGCCTAGACCCGCTATAAAGACTCTTACAGAGTCCCATTTATTAAACCCAAATATCCGATGTTAAATATCCGACGCTAATGCACATTGTAGACTCCATCTAAGTCTCTCTCACAATTCCTGTTACCATGTTTGTTATTGTGGAAGTTGCCCACATGGAGTAAAGTAGAAGAGTTGTTCAATAGCAGTGGTTAGACAACATGTCAGTCTACAGGAGTGGAGAAGTTCTGAGATAGCTGTCATTCTTGGAGGACTCCAGCTAGCCTTGTGTACGGTGGTAAGCTCTAGTGTGGACCATGCAGTCCTTAATTAGGGCCAAGTGGGGGAAAGGTGAACGAAATTTGTCGATATTTTTTCGTTTACTGTTCATTGACTAATTGTTTGCAATGTTCAGGCTATGGTTAGCATTATTAAGATACATAAAGGTAACATATTTATCTATTTGTGAATATGTAAACTCAATCGGTTTGCCCTGTAGAGCGTGTTGACAATTACCCCCCCAAAATTTTGTTTTTCCATCATTTAGGGGTAGTTCTTTGGGGTAATTGTGAACACCCAATATCTTGGCTACTATCATAGTACAGCTGCTATTATAATAGGGAGCAGTTGTGAATAAAATGCATATCGAGAATACAAAAGCTACCATAACTGATGTGTTAACAATTACTCCAATGAGTAGAGATGATAGATAATTCGATATGTTTACCTGTTTTTATTTAAAACAAATTTAATGTTACTACAGAGGTTTACAGTGGCGCAACTAGGAATTTTTGCTGGAGGGGGCTCAAATTTTTTTTAACGCGTAAAACGGTCACCGGGGTAGCACGCAAAGCGCTGTTGGTCACCGAGGAAGCGCATAAAGCGCGGTCGGTTACTTTGGCTCCCCAAGAGAAAAAGAAATAATATGAAAAAGAAAGCAAAATACGTATCAATTTTAGCTGCTCTGTGAATAAATAATAGGCCTATAGCTTTGAAGAAATGCAGTTTCTTTCTAACGTTTGCTTTTATTTGAGAAAACTGAACGGTTTAGCAAAAAGAGTTGGTCACGAAAATTTAACTTAGGCCTATGTGGTTTTGATATTTTTCTAACAAGAGGTGTGTGAAACGTTACCCATTGATGTCCTGGTAACGTCGACTGCAGTGTTATTTCAGTTAGCGTTTTTCAGTTACAGTTACAGTTAACTAAATTATCATACCTGTTTTTCAGTTACAGTTTCAGTTACTATTAACTGAGCACCATTTCAGTTACAGTTGTCAACTTTTCAGTTACTCTTACTATTAACTGAAACCTTGAAACCAGCTTGAGTCTTTCGAATTCACAAAAATTGACTTCTTTTTACTAACAATTACAATATTTTAAATAACAAATTTAAACAAGTAGTCTGATCATGATTTAGCCTAATCATCAACTTATTATTTTGTCTTCAATTCGTACAGTGGCGTCTATCCCCCCAAATTTAAAGTAACTTTATGGCGCAAGGTCCCCCCTCCAAAAGAAAAAATTTATTTACACCAAAAGCGAAGCGACCCCCAGAATGTCGCAGGCAATAACTTAACTTAACTTAACTTAACTTCATTATACTGGTATAGGAAGTTATTTCTAACTTTTAGTCACCAGTTTTCACAAAGATTGCACCATTACACAACATCATGTAATATATATACAGTGGTTAAAGTGGGCCGGTACGCCCCGGTACGCCGTACCGTCTCCTCGATTTTTTCGTGTCCACAGTACCG
>JAQFZF010002939.1:0-11838 GCA_034695365.1 Enchytraeus norvegicus
AAGAGCGCACTAATGCAGCAAGCGCTGATACACGATAAACCAGTACCGGTAGCGTTATTATATTTCTGTAGTCTGAGTTGGGTTTGAACCCACGACTCTTCATTCATCTCACGCCTGAGCGCAAACCATCTGAGATTGAAATGATATTGCCTATACAAAGGGCAATTGCCGGTGGCGGTAGTCTAGTGGTTAGCGTGGTGCGGGTTCGTTAATATAATTGGAAGAGAACTATAAATTATTGCATAACAGAGGCTTCATACATTATGATATACTATTTATATCGTCTTACATGCGTAAATGTGCAACTTCTAACTATAGCCTAGATATAAACATTTACACGAGCTTCTAACAAAATATATACACAGCTAATGAGACATATTTTGTCTCATTTATGATCTTTTATGCGATCTTTTATGTGATATGCAATGAATTAAAACGGTGGAAACTTAAAGGATTGTGAAATTAATATGGAACAAAAAATGAAGGTACTTTCTGATTATGCAGAATGTAGCGATTGGGGTTAATTTATCAGGTATTATTTTTTTATCAGAACTTGGCAGCCAAGTTTAGTTTAAACAGTAAAACTTTATTATAGGTTTTATTTAGGCTTAAATGTAAACATCAAATTTTGTTTACGGCGAGTAGATCAGGTTGGCCCAATGCTCACTAAGCTATCAATGAACCAACAACATTAGTCAATCAATGAGAATACATGTACTTAGATGTCAATTTGAGAAATAACAATAATTCTTGCATGATAAGAACGGTTAGCAAAAAATACATCACTGGTTTTGAAATATAAAGCACTAATTTAGTTCACTTTTTAAAATCCAATTTCCGAGCATTAAGCGGTTTGTGAAATAATAATTAACCCACACTATAATACTATTTATATAACGGTTTGATATACCGGTACTATTTCCCGCCATAATATGACAGGCCTAGTTGCAGTAGGCCTACAGTTGTATTGCTAAGTTTAACATATGTGTCCGCTTCGAAGGATACTGTCAAAGACGTATCAGCTTGGACTCGAACTTGTGACATCCTGCCTATCGAGCAAGCGTTTTACCGACTACAATAACAATATTACCTTCACGTCCTTATCAAAGTTTTGTGAAAGATTAATTATTTGTGATTAATAGTCTAAACTCTATACAAAGGACAAAACATGCAAAATGTAGAAAACAGCAACACATTTTCTCCTGATCGACGATATCCCAATCACTTCATGTTCACCAAAGCGACATCTTAACATTTTAAATTTATTAACTTGATAGGTTGTCCCTAATGTGATATTATAGTAACATTACTCTCAACACTAAATTGCTAATTTATTCATATTAGACATTAATTAGTAAAATTTTAGCACACAGATTATTATAACTATCGCCGATATCTTGTAAAACTGAAAAAGTTACAGCCCAATTCATATACTAATAAAATCCAGTTGCAACAAAGTAAGCATCAATGCTGGAGATATTTAAGTTAGGCTTGCAATCTAATTATAAATTGCAATTTAATTTTACTCAAATTACTACTAAATTGTGGTTGTTTTATAAATACATGCTAATGCATATATGCTACAGATGCACCAAGTTAGCAACTGCTCATTAAACTGCCGTGAGTGTGAGTTAAGAGCTTAGTCAATAAACAGTAAAACATCTAAACTGCTAAATAATTGATATATGATATACGCTTTGTCCAGCATGATAAACCAATCACTCAATAAAAGATGAGATGACATAATAGTTTACATGGGGTTATGTATTAAACCATTAATGGCTCAGCTGAAATCTTTAAGGATATGCCACTGTGATACCTCCTGCCTTGTCTTAGCAAACATTTCATTCCAGTGCTTCATTTCCATGCTTCCGCTCTTTGCCCCCAGGATGATCTGCCCGATCTCTTCATTCCTGCCCATCCTATCATAGTCCATGACACTGATGCTCAGACTGGATTGGCGGATCTTCTCATAGGGGACGTCGAATATGAAGGATTCACTAAATATTGGGTTTAGTGTTTTTTCTTTTATTGCAGTTTTCTTCTTCTCTGTCTTCTTACCATCGTGTAGGAGCCAGACCTTGACGTACGGATCTGCATCAATCATACGATACAATACGATACAATATTTGTCTAACGTCCGTTTCATCATCTGACGACGATATCAGATACAATATAATTGATTAGCCTAATAGGCCTACAATGATTAGCAATGCCATTAATATTGACAATTATTAATTTTATTGGAATAATTTGATATTTTTCGTTATTTATTAATGATATTTAATTTAATTGTATTAAATGTAAATTATATTTTTTATTATTTATTTTACTAAACTGGATTTAAGTATTTATTTCGTTACAGGAATACAAGAAAAATTTAGTAGGGCCTAATTAATAAACACATGTATCAGTATCGATCTTTTAAAAATGTTAACAATTATGGTTAGACTAATTTATCCGTATATATTTATATGATTGGCCTAGATCTTAAATGAATTGTGAATGTAAAAATATTAGATGCATATCGACAGACCTGACAGGCCGTTGATATCCTTTGATTTCAAGTCACGTGCTTTGTCAATGGCTATCGTTATTTTACCGCTGGCAGGTTGGTAACATAGGCCAACTAGTAACTCACCAAGCTTACCCTGAACGAGAACAGAAAAAAGTAAATACAATTAGTTAGCGCTATATGGCTCTACGCATTTGTATTCTGCATAATCTGATCTATCTAGGATAATAACAAGCAAAGCAAAGTTTAACGTCTGTTTCCGTACCCAAGGATACTGTCAGAGACGGACCCGGCAGGGAATCGAACCCATGACCTCCTGCTTCTCAAGCAAGCTTGCAATCGACTCGGCCATCCAACCGGGACGAGTGTGTCTGTCATGAGTGATTACTATTAAGAGAAGATTAATATTTCTGTTAACAAATAATTATGACGTTTATAGTCAGAAATATTTTCAAATATAACACCGCAGAATTTTCGTTGCATTCCTCAGCACCTACGTTATTCGCCTCTTACCGAAGGGTACTCTCTTGACGGACCCGGCTGGGACATGAACCAGTGTTCTACTCTTTATCGATCAAGCGCGCCACCGACTACGCCTCTTAACGGGAACTTAGATAAAGCTGTTAGATTCATTAGATTCAGAATTTAGCTGACACTATCTGAACAAGTATTTATCCAGCAAACTTCTCACAACGTAGTAATAAGTAGATTCAGATTTTATGAAGGACTCTGTGTCATAACTGGATGATTAGCGTCCTATTATGCGCCTGAGCATACAGACTCCTGCCCAAGCTGTTGACTATGTTGTGGACTTCGTTTAAGAGTCTTGCTTCTGTCAGAACGTTTTTTAGAACTGGTGCCACGCCCAGTTGCTTACACTTGGTTTTAATAGTCTCCGAGACTTTACCTAGCTGGCATTCCAACAGGACTCACTCGTTTCTCACGACGTATCCGAGGTGCGTGTATTATAATATACAGCGATATATATGTCGTATCGTACATGTACCTGCCATTCTTGTTGTATGATGAAATGGACATTAAATTTGCATTATCTATTTTTAGCATTGGCTACCTTATTTGTGACCTTAGAGGTGTGTGAGGTTGTGAGTCCTGCAGTTCTTGGCTCTAAGATGAATATAGCCGGCCCGCTCTCCATGGCAGCTCTCAGAAGCTCTCGTAGCTGTTCCAGGTCTCCATCAGCTTTGACAGCATCGATCAGCTCGTCAGAGGTCTTGTAGTAGAGGCACCCAGCTCCCTTAATCTTCTCTATCATCTCTTCCTCATCCTTTCCCATATCTGAATCTGAATCAAAAACACAACAAGAATGCTATTATAACGGGGTACATGTTAGTACCTTCAGGCCTTTGTGTTCCATTTCGCACTCTCTGTTACTTTTGCACGTTTTTTGTTGTTTTGTTTGGTGTGAAATAATTCAATTAAATTCAACTTGCAGGGTTCAGATATAACGAGAACTCAATTTTTCCGCTAATATTTAATGAAAATATGCGAATCCTATGTAGTTTCTTATAGGATTCATACACACATACGGTATTCATGTATATATATCACAATAATTAATTTATCCGTGAAATCGTTAACATCGATTTTGTATCTAATTTGTATCTGTATTGGATCTGTCTTTAAGCTCCTGACATCATCGCTGGAAGAGGAAACTGATTTTTATTGTTAGACATTTATTATTTTTATTATTAGCGTGTCTACGATTCAATTATGTCGCTCAAACTGTATTTTTATATGGCTCTGCCCTCTAGTTTGTCTAGCCTATGTTCAAATGGGTGGAGGTTATGGCCGAGTGGTTGGAGCGTCTGTTGCAGAAGCAAGAAGACCTGGGATCGGTCTTAGGTCAGGTCAACAAGAAAAATAACCCCAGGTGTCTGGCAGATTAGTAGATATCGGCGCTTGCGGTATTGTGCGCTCTAAATGGCAATGATACGTCTAAAATATTAAAAAGTTAAACAAACAAACAACATGTTTCGTAAAAACCGACTAACGAAGATATTTTCATACCGAGGAAGCAACGGGAAACCACCTCGGAAGTCAGAATATATATTCCCAAGAAAAAAAGGTTACGTTTTAAGTGCGGTAAAGGCATAGCCTTTTTGATAGGATCAACTTAATGATCGATGGAGTGCTCATTAGAGAGCGTGATAGCAAACTGTGTTTCAGATTATGTACCTTGGACCTGCCATTTGACAGTGCACTAGAGTGAGAGAGAGAGAGAAATTGAGAGAGACAAAGCCGGAAGACTGGGCTACAACAAGTAGGAATGAAAAGAAAGATACTATCAATCAATCATTCAAATAGGCTAATCAGAAAGTCAATTGATAATTAATCAATCAATTGATAAATCAATCAATCCACCAATCAGGCAATAGATGAATCAGAATTAGTCAGTGAGTCAATCTATAAATTTGCTAATCAATCAATCAAGCAATCAATTCTATACTTTAAAATAGGCCAGTGAACTCATAACTACGTTTCAGGAGCTCGATGGATAAAAGCACAGCCAATCAACGGCCACAACCGATGTGGCAGGTCTAAAACGTGGGTGATCAAGTCGTTTGTACACAGAAATCAAGACGGTGACCAGCAACTGTTTGAATCCACTACAGCATCTACGATAGCCACCTCAAAGCAGTCTTCAGTTGATTTACAAGCCTACTCTCAAATTTCTCGGACTTAACAAGGGCTACCCTATTCGAATAAATGACGCCTCGACATGATATAAAAAAATTGGAATGCGATAACCATGCTAATTAAGACCATGATTCTTATTCGCACATTTTCTGTTAATGTAGTCCGTCCTAAGCAGTAATGTCAGTGAATCTCTAATTCAAATTTAAATAGTTGCAAAGTTTACCTTGGTTAGGGCCTAATTCTAGTAGAGTAGACCAATGTGAGAAGACACTCACAAAAGCACAAGGAATAATTAGGCTTAGGACTAAATAGGTATGCTTTAAATAATGAACTTAAATGCTGATACTGAAACTAAGAAAGTTGAGGCTTCTCGAGAATGTATTACATGTAAAATTATGGCATGTTATATTGTTCTTGTTGTTCAGTTGTTTTGCCAATATTGTAATAATAAATGACGTCATTTAATGCTTTCTTCTAAAGACATTCTTCTTTCTTAGGGGAACCTATGTTAATATTTTTTAGTAATTTACTTGTAGGTTGGTTGGTTTGTTCTTTCTGAAAGTCTAATGTGTCATAACTAGCCAAACTAGGCATTTCTTACTAATCCTACTAATCCCACTAAATAGTATTTAGTGCAAAAAGTTAGTTACTCAAAAGTAGTTAGTAGTAGTGAACTTCTCAGAAGTTGTGTGTCGTAAAAGTCTCAAAATGATGCTTGATGTTTTTAAATAATCTCGATTTGACTACTGTAACTCATTACTACCAGGACAACCGATGTGCTTGATAAAAAGATTTCAGACTGTTTAAAAAGCTATCTATCTATCTGTCTATCTATCTATATATCTCTCTCACTGGCATACCATCAAATGGCAGGGCCAAGAATCAGATTCACATTCAGATTTACAGCCAGCTATCACGCTCACTAATGAGCACAACGAATGAGCACGCTCACTAACGACCAACAAATTGATCACAAATCCCATCCGTCTACCCCACACATTATCATAAAATGTAACCTACAGTGTGAAAGACCTACGAAACACCTTTCGTTGCTTTCTCAGTATCTGCGGTTAGTCGGCTCTTACCAAACTAGTGCTGTTTTCGGTTGATCTTTTCTCACGTTTCCCGGATACAGAACGCGCAATAAGAAAAAAGAAATAGGAAAGTGGAAAGTTGACTCAAGATTGTTAATAACGTTTATTTATACAGCAGCCTTAAAGCTTTACAAGTTCACATCATAGGCGCGTTTAGTCTAATTACTATAGAGCAATCCAAGCAAACTGGAGAGATAAAGTTTGTAGTGTCAATATATATGATGATAATTTACAAGTTCGAAGTTCGCCAACAGACTTAATCAAGATTCAAACGAATAACGTTCCTCGCTCTCTTAGCTATAGCTCCATCAATAAATTGCTATTTCCAATCAATCAATTGAATAAGGATTAAACTTTGATCAATCAGAACATATTTGAGCGGGGGGGGGCAGAGGTACTACCCAAGGATGAGCGGTAAAAAAGTACAAAATATGCACATATGTTGACAATTGTCAGGACGAGGGGCATCTCAAATCCGGCCCCGGAACAGTTTATAATTCTGTTAAAAATACAATGAATTAAAAAAATTATTCAGTATGGTTGACAAATCTGTCAAAATGTGAAGTTAATGTTGCTTTCCACATTAGCTTTAAAATGTGGAGTGATATGAGATTTTCAGACATCTATGTTACCTGAACTGGACATAGGTAGAGCAGAATCTAACAACAGTTTTGCAGCCTAACGGCTACATCAGTGACTGGATAGCCCTGGGATTCAAACCGTGCTACACTATAGATAAGAATAAATGATTTAATGCACAATCAGTAAATCATGACATAGAATTATTTTAATAACAGAAATCTCATGATAATTTTATTACAAAGAGAGATACTATAATATGAAATCTGCGCATTACAATTTGGTCAAATATACAGCAGAAAACCGTCGCGTAAATGTTCTGAATTATTGTAATACAAAATGATACAATCCACACACACTGCACAGGGTCCTAAAGTCCTTAATAGGAAGTTAGTCCTTCTAGTTACACATTTTAACTATTCTACATTGCCTTACTGAATAACATATTAAAGCTACACTCTATATTTACACATCACATGAAGCATTTTGATATTTATTGTGATCTTACATAAAACTTACCTACATCAATATAGCTACTCTTTAAATATTCAAACCGTAAATGAGTAATTCTAACAACTTCTCTTTCCTTTTTTTAACTGCACAGGACACCTATTAATTTATTTTCATAACTTAATTGCTCATGCTCTGTCACACTTGTATTTTCACACTTGTCAAGATTTACTATGTACTTCTTATTTTATTTCTGTTTAACACAATATCTGCTAATTCTCATCTTACACGAACTTCACATTTCACAACACTGTCACATGATCGCTGAAAGAAGCATATTGGCAGAGCCATGTGGGGCACATCGGTTTCGGCACATTAAAGTGTCTAAACTGCAATCATCGATTTAAATCCCGGGTTTGCCCTTCCCCAATGGTGCCTTCAGGCATCATTGGGGAAGGGCAAGCCCGGCATTTATTGGCAATTTAATTGACAATAAACTCTTTACAAATTAATTAAAATATTGTTGCTTTTTCATGAGTTGCTTGAAGTTCAGAATAATTATTTATAAACCAAATATTTAGCTTATTTAACGAGTAGGGTCTATGTTTTGCTGCATCAGCAAACATGGGAGTACATAATTTTTCCCATTACAGACTCTAACCTTAAGGGTCCTTAGCTATCTTCCTAGACTTCAGAATCCAAACAAAAAATACATGACCACAATATTCTAATACAATAATAATATTCTACACACCAAATTCATTATTGAAAATATAATACTAGGAGAGTCTATCAATGAACATTAGAAGGCATATTAAAGCAATATTAAGGCGTATACATGGTGCGCCAAAAAGAGAACCCCCTATGAATTTCTTCAATAATTTCGCTGTCTGGGGTAATATAAATTTCTAGGATCATCCAGGGTCCAATTTAACACATTTGTACCAAATTTCATTGAAATATTTGGACTAAAAGTCGAGTTATTCATTTTTCTGCACATCAACCCTACTTTTCAGATTCGATAAGCTGTGTATTATATTCTCATATAGAAAGCTCTAGTGTCAAAATGTGACGTGCAAAAAGTGAATTACTCGGCTGATAGTCCATATATTATAATGAAATTTAGTACGAATGTGTTCAATTGAACCCTGGATGATCCTAGAAATTTATATTACAAACAGAAACCAGATGGCGAAATTATTAGAAAAATTCATTTAAAAAAATCAAAATTCAGGGGTTGATGTGTAAAAAAGTGAATAACTCGGCTGCTAGACCAAATAATTCAATGAAATTTGGTATAAAGGTGTTAAACTGGACCCTGAACGATGTTAGTAATGTATATTACAAACAGACCCAGATGGCGAAATTATTAACAAAATTCGTAGGGGGTTATTTTTTTTGGCGCACCCTGTATGTACAACTATATACAGCAGATATTGATAGTCAAGCAAAATGGATGTGCACTGTTAAGTAAGTAGATAAGAACAACCAGCATTTATTGAGAATTTCAAACATTGAATGGGGTTAAAAGAGGCTATCGTCTATTCATAGATTCTCAGCATGATAATCATTTTCTCCATGACCATAAGCAAATTTCTACACACACATAGCCATGCTTATTATAATCCAGCCATATATTTTTACCCAATAGAACTTTACTGTGTGGACTACACAAAAGCTTTTGATTGTGCAGATCGAGCCAAGCTATGAAAGCATTGGAAGTCCTGTTAGAAACATATATTATGATACACAGAAGGCTACTGTGTATACAGAACATGGTGACATTAAAGAATTCAATATAAGACGAGAAGTCAGCCAAGGAGGCTTTCTATAACCAGTGTTGCTTAATAATTAATTAGACATTTTAAGGTGAGATTTGTGCTTAAAGGCATGCAAATATATCTATTATAGTGCAAAAAGTCATTAATATTACACGCTTGTTCTACTTATATAACCTCTTTTTCAGACCATTTCAGTTTTAAGGAAAAAGTAGCATTAGGAGAAATTCATTCGATTTCTATTCAGTATTCAAACTTTCCACATAAACCTATATAGCCATCAATATAAATTACATTAATTTTAAGACTTAATTGAATAGATACTTCAATTGAATTATTCTAACACATACGGAATAATATGATTATATAACCAAGTCCTTTGTACTAAATAAAATCAATTCACAGAACATATTCAGATGTAAGCAGTAAAAGCAACAAGCTGATAAGCTATATGTAACCTTTATCGGAAAATGATTGTATTGTAGTACTAGCTTACACTATTTTTATAAACTAGCATAATTACTTAGTTTCATTGTAAGCATTACTTCAGACACAAATAATGCACAAAACGAGAAATGAATTCAAAACAGCAGAGGAAAAACTAGAATCCTACGCATCAATCGAGAAAGTCCACTAATAGTCTGCAGTCTTGTTTGATCTCAAATCAAATTAATTAACTCGTGCGATTTCTTTTCATGTGCAAAATCACAGCAACACGATACTTTAGCGTAAAAATCTAAATGCCAATCTACACTACTTAGCAGCAATTATATTAAATTTGATAGGACAGACTATGAAAGCGTTCGCAATTTTCTTAAATATTATCAGAATAATTATAGAGTTGAAAATAATCATTTTAGTTTATTTTTATTTAAATCAAATTTAATTATCAGTTGCCCAGTACATCAATTGACAATTTTAACTTAGCTTTATTACATATAGTAGCTTCTCATTAAACACAATACTGCTTTAAATATTTGTATGCCTTAATTTTAAAATAAGATGTTGATCATATATTTTATTACTATAACTGATACAATCCACAATTGAATTAGTTATATTTTGTATAATCCATGATAATTACTATTCTAACTATTACATAGTACAAGCAATATTTTGCAATTCAAAGTTAAAATCTAGACTGAATAAAAAAACTTTATACAAGCACAAGCAAATGAAAATAAGAGTTGCGTGAAACAAACCATGTATATCTAAATCTTACGACCACAATTGGCAATAGAAAATTTATTAACCACAAATACATTATGCAGTCCATGATAATTATTAACCACATAATAAAAGTTGTCCTGGCAAAGCTAACAATAACAAATATGTCATTTCCAATAATAACTGAGCAGTTTAAATATCTGCTGCACTTCTAAAGTATACAATACAATATTGGTTTATAGTCCATTTCATCATCTGACAGCGATATCAGGGACCTAAGATACTACATTCCTCTAGACAATTTACATGTAAATAAAGTCAGATTAACATCAGTTTCAGTTTATATACACGTTACCTAATTATAGAAAATGAATGTCTAAAACTTCGTAATCCTCTAATTCACCATGCTAGATATATTATACCGTGTGCGCTAGATATATTTCCATAGCGACATTGCTTAACACATCTGAGGTTCAGACAAACTAAACCAAGTCCTAGCCTATGCAAAGTCTTACTATAACTTCAATACACTTCTCATGCATGCACACACTAGGCTCGTGCTATTCTATGCAGAAAGGCCATTCTCTCTTCCAATACACGTTCAGACCCGGGAAGATCATCCCCCAATCATGAAATCATGAAATCTACTTTCGAGGAGGATGCTCCATCAAACAACCTAGATACTGGGGACTCACTCCCCCCCCCCGCTCCAATGACAAAATCATACGGGGAGGTCGATCTGCCAAAGCAACCTTAGACACCAGAGGCTCAATCCCCTCCCGCCCCAATGAAGAAATCTACATACGAGGAGGCTGTCCCGTCATCGTGCCCGAAGGGAGGGGATTTCCCGGTATGGCCGGGGCCCACTGAGCCACCTGCAGATGACACGCGGGACAGTCTGTGATTTTGAACGCACACGTGTAGCACAGGAGCAGGTGCTGGCAGGGCTGGGACAGCACCGAGTACGGCTCATTATGGCACAGCGAGCATGCGGACATGGAACCGTTGATCTGACCCTGCAATATACAATACAATGAGCGTCAAAATAATAAATAAAATAATACAATAAAGTGAGGACTTATAGCCAAGTTCTTCACCCGAACGCGATGTCAGGGACGTCAAAATAACACTATGATACAATAATACAAAATGATGAGGATTTCAAGTCCGGTTTGTCACCCGATGTGAGGGACGTTTCAAGTAGACAATGCAGCTGAAAGCAGTTCTATAACACCAGAACACAATGACCTATGCATAGGCCAAAGAGGTAACAATATCACATCATAATTCGTTATTAACACACAAAAGCGCCATATTTTGTTATAATACTCATGATAGCAGTACATAATATATTATACACAAAAAACAAGAACATACACATAAACCCACTGTCATTGAAAGTGGTTAGATAATACGGTAGTAAGGTTAAAGAAACTGTTTATTTCTGCTCACTAGTACATAGATACACATAAATGAACCTAATATAATAATAGATGGATCAGAAGATATTATATAGACAGACAATATAAAGATCTTTCAAACGGTGCAAAAACATACTCCAAAATATTCGTCACATTAGAAATCACAATTTACTTCA